>NMUG010005882.1:0-12879 GCA_002855965.1 Monotropa hypopitys | reverse complement strand
TGATTACAAGAAATTAACTTAACAATGATTTCAATTTAATCAATAGGAATTATAATTTCATGAAATAACAAATTATTCAATGAGATTAATTCTAACAGTAATGCTATAACATTTGAATAAATTCCAAAAATTCAACCATATTCGATTCGAATTAATTGTTTAATTTATTCATAAGATTAAAATACATCATCAAAAAATTTGGGACCAGCAATCTCCCCCTTTTTAATAATGACACAATTAATTAATAATTAGCATGAAAGCTCCTCCTAAATGTATGCATGGATATAAAAGTAAAAGTTCATAAGGGAATTTAAGTTTAATATTCCAACTTGAGCAATTTATCTAATTTTTTTCAGTTTTCTTCTTCTGTAGAATTATCAAAAAGAATAACAGTAAAGCATTTAAACCGCAATATTTTTTTATTCCAATAAAACGAGGAAGAACAAGTACAAACACAAGTTATTACATAATCATAACAAGAACGGAAATAGCAATAAATTAAAAATCATCGCCGCCTTCGTCGTCGCGTCTAGATGGAGGTTGCCATGCATATGGCGGGATGTACGACAGATACATAATGAAAGATGGATCTTGTCCATGAAAATATTGTTGGAAGAAGTTTTGCTGAAGACCATGATAGTCAAGACGAGAATCAGTTTGGCATTGCCAAGAATGTTGATCTTCATAAAAATAGTTTAAAGAAGAAACAAGGTTCATTTGATTAGTGTTCAAAGTAGCCATTTGATTAACTACTTCTTGCATTAAATTAGGAGGAAGTTGATGAGAAGAAGGCGAACCACCTTGCTCCATAGAAGGTAAAGCGCCACTAACATAATGTCGAGGAGCATATTTTTGTTTCGAAAAAGACAAAGGAGTCTTATCCAAAGGATTAACATGTTTATTTTTGAAAGAAACACCAAAATGAATAAAAATCTTAAAAAGGAGAGCTCCAAAAGGTAATGCTTTTTTACGACCATTGAGGACTGAATCTATTTCTTTTAAGATATTAAAAGAGAGGTCAATGCGAAATCCCGTAAGAATGTAGTAAATAATATAGACTTGAATCAGAGAAACGACTTCGAAATGGCCATCCTTAGGAATGATATTATCATAGATGAAAGAGTGAATGAAATGACTATGAGGAGTGAGTTCCGATCTATAAATATTTCCCCTATAATGGCAGAAAGAGATGATAGTTTTAAAACATCAGAATGATCGCCTAAAATAGTTTGAAGACCTTCATTATTCAAAACATAATGCTCAACAAGACTGCGATAAAGACCAAGAATTTCACCCAAAATAGCAGAATCAAGATTAATAAGAACGTCTTTGACAAAGGAACAAATATAAAAAGTGGAATCATCGTTATCAATGACGAGATTACAATAGAATAGATGAACAAGATGGTGATATACCATAGAAGGTATGTCGATAATATTCTTCCATCAAATTTCCTCAAGAAAAGAAATCAGATATGTCTTCAAGTCGGCCGAGATGTTGACTTTCTGATAGACACACTATTTTGTAGTTTTGTGTGTCTATTTCATTCTGTTTTTATTCTAGTTCTTTGTGTTTTTATTTGCATTTTAGTTCATATTTATGCTTTCTTTGTTTTGTAGTTCTTATATGTTTTTCAGGTTATTTGTTGATTCCCAAACGAGTCTGGAAGCCCCAAGTCATCCCCGAGCCATAAGGGAGCTTTGTAGAATGTCACAAAGGTGCCAGAGAAACCAGAAGTGATGAGGACATGGACCCAGGCATATAGCTGCTGCAGATCTAGAAACTGTTAAACGGGTACTGGTCCCCTGACATGTCGGGGACCGGTCCCTCCAGTTAGAATTCAGAGATACAAACAGCACATTTCTGCAGAGGGGAGTGCTAGAGCCCAGGTACTAGTCCCTAACATGTCAGGGGACCGGTCCATCTGTTGAAACTCATTAAGCCTAGTTTTGGGCAGTAGGCATTACAAAGGGCTGGGTACCGGTACCCGACGTGTATGGGGACCGGTCACTCCTGTACGTTTTCTATAGAAACAACTCATTAATGGCATTTCTATAATTTATTTAGTCCAGGAGTATATATACTCATGTATATGTCGTGAGACTTATGTTTTTAGTTAGGTTTAGGGTCTAGATAGAGGAGAGAGTCTCCCTCTCCTCCTCCCCTTTCTTTCCCTTCCTCTTTCTTCATTTTCTTGCTCTTCCGTTGGATTTTGGAGCTTGTGCCGAGCATTGAAGACGCTAGGTTCTAAATCCTCTATTCTTTTATGTATTTTATTTACATACTTGTGTTTAATATAATTTCAATTTGATTTTCAATGTGTTTGTTATTTGTGTTTTCATGCATTAATAGTTGTAGTATAGTGGTAATGAGGGAGTAACCCTCTTGGATTGGCCATGGGGTGACTAGCACCCCGAGCCCCGGTTTGTGTTCGAATGCTCCATGTTTGGGCATAATTAGTGTGGCCTAGGGTGTAGGAGTTCACCACCCATGGGATCTCTTGACCATTGTCCTTCGGAGGCAATTTTTGACCCCCAACCACCGCACCCATCCTTTCTTGAGGACACTTTGTAATACTTTCTTGAAAGTTACAACAACATCATGACCTTTAATTATTCATGTCGAGTGGACTTTGATGTCCCGTCTTTTGAGCCGGTCATTCCCACCGACCCCTTGGAGGAGGCATGCCTTACCTCCAAGGAGGTTGAATTCTTAGTAAATCCGCAAGTGGAGATTGGTAATACCTTCTTCATAGTCCAAGCTGCAATAGGGTCGCTCCCCAAATCCAAAAATTATACTCCTCTCACTCTTCCTGGAAAGAAATTGGTAAGTTATCTTTATGACTTGAGTGATGAGGAGTTAGATACAAACTATGGGGATAGTGAAAATGTGATTGTTACTTGCCCTTTGGCCATGGAGCCTTATTTGCCTAGTATTCCCCAAGAGACTTTTTGAGCGCTCTTGTTGCATCTATTTCCATCGATACTCTTGGGGAGTCCACTTTTAGGGATGAGTTTCCACTTCCCGTTGCCTATGTGTCCCCCACATTTTGTGCACTTTTACCACCCCTATTCTTCCTTTAGCAAATATTGATTTTCTTGGCATCGACTGACTCCTGTCGAGTTATGTTCCACATTCTATTTATATGGTCAATGCCTTGGAAATCAATGCCATCCGTGGTGGTAGGGTGGTTGGTCATTTATTGTTCAAGCACTGCCAAGCCACCTTATACTCCAAGTATTTATTTTTATGGCTTGGGCAGCTTCAATATATTAGGAAGGGGCGAGTTGGTTTACCACATACTATGGCTCTCGGGGAGGCCATCATGTCAATGCAGTCCTCCAATTTGGAGGGTCGCTTTCTCGGTTGTTATCTTGTCTCTCTTGTATAGTCTCCTTTTCTTTTGTTTTGTTTTATTTTTCTTTCTCTTGACTCTTGCATCTTTATTTTCTTTAAAATATGAACAAAAATCTAAATAATATCTAGAAGACAATAAATCCTTGGAGGTTGAGATATCTCTAGTGTTTACTATGATCGAACGGCTATAGACGGTCCGGTATAGCCACCCATTATTCTATTCTTAGTAGTGTATTATCTGGGATTACCCCGACAGAGTAGGGATGGTAGTGAAAGACAATTGGGGTGTTTCTCCACAAAGTGAGAGGCATCACCTGTTGAGTAGCGACCTACCACGAAATTCCAAGAGATTTCCTTCTCTAGTACACTATTTAAGTGAGAATAAAAGGGAGAAAAGTACTACTCGTGGAGAAATGCGTGAGAACTCATACTACCTTCAAATAAAATTAGTGCTTGCACGCTTGGCTACTATTAGCAAGCAATTTTGGACTAATCATTTCTCTTGTAGTTGTAATTGGCATTTAGTTTTGTAGGGTTCTTTCCATTCGATCCTTGTGAGCTTGGTTGATGAAAACAACTTGAGATAACGATGCTAAATCCCCTTTCTTGGTCGGGGTATTGGGTGGTCAACATTCCACCCCGGAGGTACATTGCTTTCTTCCCTTTTTATTTACTGTCTTATGCACTAAGGACATTGCACAATTTAAGTTGGGGGAGTGGCGCATGTTTCGCATATTTGTGCCATATCTTTTGTTTATTTTTGCTTTTTAGTTTTATTTTAGAGTCTAAAAAATTAAAAAAATTTGAATCGGCGGTCTAGTATAGCCGCCTGTCTTTATTTTCCCCTTTAAGAAAGGGAGAAAAGTATATCTTGTGTCATCCATGTGATGGATTCGTAGTGTAGATAGTGAATTACTTTTGCATGGATTTTGGGATTTTGTGAGTTTTTAAACTCTATGATATGAGTAGGAATGTGTTGAGCCTTTTATAGGACTTGTAGGTGGCATCTTAGTTCATCTTGCTAGCATTTTGCAAGGACTTGTTTTGGCACTAATTTATATCCTTATTGCACTTCACATAAACAATAGGCTTGAGTCGCTTGTGAATCGTATCTCAGATGTCTAGAAGGCTAGTTTCGTAGAGACTTATGCCCAAGCGAGCTTAATGCCTTATCTTTCCTTAGAGTGGTGTCAAATGAACTCTTGTTGTCACAAAAATAAATATTACTCATTGTCGATCTCATTATCTTTCATTTTAGTATTGGGAATTCACTATCATTGTCATATCTTTTGGGTTGGCATGCACAGTTGTTGTTGGCCGTAGGAAAGGACTATAGGAATTCTTTGATTTTTTTGTGTTGGTTCGTTCCTTCTTGCATATTACCACTTGCTAGCCTATTTGAGCCCCCTTACATGAACCATTTTCCTTGTTGAGCATTAAAATTCAATATTTTGCTTGAGAATGGCTAAAAATCATGTTTAAGATATATTTGGGGTTATAAGGTAGTTTATGTTTGTTATCCATTGTTGGTGTACCTTACCCTAGAAAAAATCATAAAAATTCCAAAAATTGGAAACCAAATAAGTTGGGGGGTCACCTACCTATCATTTGTATATGCCTATTCTCAAGCATCTAAAGTTAACCCTTAGCCCTATATGTGTCTGATACATGTCCGATACATGTCCGACACACTCCCTTACCTTACGTTTTAATCGGAAAGACCTATTTGATTCTATAGGTCAACAATCATTTGTGGCATGTCGATTTAGAAACAATGTTCCCTTTGCTATACATTCCTAGTCATGATATCATATCCACTTATAAAGAGCTTCTTTCGTGTCACAATGTGCGGGATTTTTGTTTTTCACATATACATATATTCTGCCCGTACATATGAGAGTTTAAGTATGCACCCATGTTTCGAATGTCTTATTTTGTTGAGTGGATGACACTGTGCGAATTGAAGTCGAGACTCGATCCAGATAGATGTTTGGGTTGTGTCTCACTGGGACGAAAGGCCATGCACACACGTTAAATTGTAGTGCCATGACTTGTTTTTACATTTGTTAGCTGAGTGAACTTTGTTTGCCTGCACTTCTTTTTTAGGATCCATTTTCTTTCTTGTGTTTTGAGTTTTGACTTGAATGCTTATTGGCCGTGTAAAAGTAGTTTGCTATGTTTTGTGGGTGATCATTTCTAAAAACCCTCATGAGACCCTACTCGTCCTACCGGGGCTGCTCGGGGGTTCAAAGGACATATCCCTTACTTTTCTTATTGTTAGTTAGATTGAGTCGTAGTATGAGTTTTCTAGGGACTAGCAAACAATAAGTTGGGGGTGATAGACATACTATTTTGTAGTTTTATGTGTCTATTTTATTCTCTTTTTATTCTAGTTCTTTGGGTTTTTATTTGCATTTTAGTTTATATTTATGCTTTCTTTCTTTTGTAGTTCTTATATGTTTTTCAGGTTATTTGTTGATTCTCAGATGAGTCTGAAAGCCCCGCATCATCACCGAACCATGAGGGAGCTTTGCAGAATGTCATGGAGCTGCCGGAGAAGTCGAAAGTAATGAGGACACGGCCCCGGGTGCATAGCTGCTATAGATCCAAAAACTGTCAAGCGGATATCAGTCCCCCGACATGTCGGGGACCGGTCCTTCCAGCTGGAATTCAGAGATACAAAGAGCACATTTCTGCAGACAGGAGTGCCAGAGCCAGGGTACAGATCCTCGACATGTCGGGGACCGGTCCCTCTGTTAAAACTCAATAAGCCCAGTTTTGGGCAGTAGGCATTACAAAGGGCCGGGTATAGGTACCCGACGTGTACAGGGACCGGCCCCTCCTGTATATTTTCTACAAAAATAGCTCATTAATGGCATTTTTGTAATTTATTTCGGTCGGGAGTATATGTCATGAGACTTATGTTTTTAGTTAAGTTTAGGGTTTAGATAGAGGGGATAGCCTCCCTCTCCTCCTCCCCTTTCTTTCCCTTTCTCTTTCTTCATTTTCTTGCTCTTTCGTTGGGTTTTGGAGCTTATGCCGAGCATTGACGACGCTAGGTTCTTTCTCCTCTACTATTTTATGTATTTTATTTACATACTTGTGTTTAATATAATTTCAATTTCATTTTCAATGTGTTTGTTATTTGTGTTTTCTTGCACTAGTAGTTGTAGTATAGTGGTAATGAGGGAGTAACCCTCTTGGATTGGCCATAGGGTGACTAGCACCCCGAGCCCCGGCTTGTGTTCGAATGCTCCTTGTTTGGGCATAATTAGTGTGGCCTAGGGTGTAGGAGTTCACTACCTTGGATATTAATCAAGCGGTGGTAATCACCTTGATGCATTGTCGATATGAATAATGGCACAACGCATGCTTGAGTACGATGTACCGCTAGGTATTCGACAAAATGCCTAAGTGGACGAATTCACCTAAAAACCACCAATCAATAGATAATTGTAGTCTTGAGGCATCATAGGGGTTAGGGGCATGTAGTTCTCACCTCGGGTCCAACCAAGGGTTGTCGACCTGCTTGACGGTCTGTGCCATGTACACTCCGTGCTTTGAGCATGTCTCCCGATGAGTGCAAGTTGGCATAGAGAACCGAATTCTAGTCCACGTGCCATCTCTTGACCCATGACATGTTCTTGATAGTTAAACATCCTGTGGGAGGTCCTATTCCGTAATCCCTCCTTTATGAAGTCATGGGAATTGGAGTAGTCTAGTATGGCCTAGGTGAGGTGTTTGAATCTCTATATCCATTCTGCTTAGTTTAATTAGTTTTCATCTTCTTATCTTATGCATTAGTTTTGTTAAGTTTTATAACTAAAAACAAGAGGCTAGCGTCCTACTGCTTCTACCCGCAAAACTAAACTTCTTTACAAAGCAATTATCTTCAACTCTGTCATTTCCCTGAGGACCGACCTCGAACTTTCCACTCTACTAGCTAAAGTGGTATTTTCTTATTTATAAATTATTAATGTCTGGATAGTCTTTTACGTTTATCAATGACCAGAAAATTCCTCCCATCACTTTCCATCCAGTGATCACTGGCTTAGAAGAGAAATCACTCCAAGTTGAAGCAGCAACGTAGTTCATGAACAGTTTGGCATTGAAATTATCAATGGAAGGGGATGCGGAACTGGATTGACCACTTGATTGCTTAGATTTCTTGTGACATGATCGAAAGCGATTCATTTTTTATAGAGAGTGTGTGGGACACATGTTTTCCTGATGTCCCCATAAATGTCTTTTGGTTCTTGTGCTTGATTAGAGATTTATGTCTTTTTATCCTTGACTTCCATTATGCTCATGTCCCCATTAGATGCCTCGCATGCCATTTGATAAATAAGCTACACACAAGTCTTAAATTGAGTTAAGAAGGTGCATTGTGTTTAAACAAATGAAAATGAATGTTTGCATACATGTAAGGTGTTTTTGATGAATGAAGTGACATTGCATGAATTGCAAGTTAACACCAATTTGAGAAAATGAAGTTGAATGCATTAAGTTTTGAAATGAAAGAATATAATGAAGTTGCATGCATAAGTAAATTGATTTGGTTTTTTGAAAAATGAATTAAGTCAAATGAATTGAAGAATATGTTTTTGAAAAACTTAAGTTAGTAATTGAAGAAGAAATGAATGACAATTCTTTGGGGTGAAAGGCTTTCAAAGATTGAAATGAAAAGGTTTTAAAACAGAGTTGAAAGGTTTTTTAAAAGCAATAATTTTAAAAGATGTTTTAAGCCTTGAATTCTGATGTAGCGTGGGATTCATGTTGTAGCCTTCAATCTCGTGCATCGGAATAAAATGAGAACAGAGAGGGAAAAGATAGTCACGATGCTTTCGTTGATTCCGAAGAATACCGATGTAATCCTCTTCTCGAATCTGTTGATTGGAGAGCCAATACCAAAATCAAGGCTCATCGATCTGTTGATCTCACACACGAGATGCCAGAAGAATGGCTTCAATCTCGATCCATTGATTCCTAAGAAGGAATATCGAAAGGGGAATGGGGGGTAAGAAAAAGCAATGGCTTGACTCAATTTTATTCAATATTCAATAATTCCTTACATCAATATATCAGCCCCATATTTATAGGGCGGTCTATAAAACCCTAAAAGAGGAAAGAACCCTAAGTACAAGCTTGGACCAATCGGTAAATTAGGCCCAAACGGGAAACAAGATAAACCCTAAACATATCGGGTTAAGACAAAAATAAGAAAACATAACAATCTTGTGGGGCCAGGCACTAGCACTTCCTGTACAGAGAAAGAAGCGACGAGCTACAGTGCCGAGCAGATGGAAGAAATGAGTTGTGCGGATGATGATGCCAGTTGTGCGGGAACAATGCTGTTTGAAGCCTGAAGTGGCGAAAAGAATCGTGATGAACCCGGCAGGAACTGGGCTTCAAAACAGTGCTTGGTTGAGCTTAATCGTGGTGAAGTCCGAACAGTGGACTATTTGGCCGAGTTGAGTTGCTCTGCTCGGGTGGTAGTCCTGAGTGTGGCTCCACGTGTCTTGATCCCATTGTCTCTTAGATATTCCTCATCGATGCTATCTGCATCATCCTCCCCTGGTAGGAAAGAATTTGACCTCGAATTAAGCATGTCCTCCTCCTCTGAGCTATCACCATGGTATGGCCAGAGGTGTCGGACATTAAAAACATCTGAAATATTGAGGTGGCTGGGAAGTCACAGTTTGTAAGCATCAGTGTTAATTTTCTCAATAATCTCGTAGGCCCCGATCTTTTGCGCTGCCAGTTTATTGTACTCGTGTGTCGGATATCGGTCTTTAGTTAACATGGCCCAGACGAAATCTCCCTCTTTGAATTCCACCAATCATCTTCTCTGATCAACTTCTCCCTTGTATTTTCTACTTGATTTCTTCAAATGCTGCTAAACTTGCATATGGACATTCTGCAGTGTACTAATGATATCTTCAGCTTTCTTGTGAATCTTTATCATGTCAGGAACTAGAGCTAGGTCCACAGGGGCCCTGGGTTGGAAACCGTAGTTGGATACAAATGGGCTGATTCCCATACTGCGGTTGACTGACCTGTTAAAGGCGAATTCTACTTGATACATCTTCTGGTCCCAGGACTTAGGTTTGTCACCCACCAAACATCTTAGTAAGTTTCCCAATGAGTGGTTAACCACCTCAGTCTGCCCATCTGTCTGAGGGTGGTACGCACTACTGAATTCTAATTTGGTGTTGGTCAGCTTCCATAAGCATCTCCAAAAGTGGCTGAGAAATTTGGTATCTATGTCAGAGATAATTGACACTGGCAGGCCGTGCAATCTATACACCTCTCAAAAATAGAGTTGTGCTATGTGGACGGCATCATTGGTCTTCTTGCACCCGATAAAGTGAGCCATCTTGGTAAATCGATCTACTACCACGAAGATGGAATCAAATCCGCGCAGGGTGCATGGCAAGCCAATGATGAAGTCCATGCTGACACTAGACCAAAGACGGTCGGGAATGGGAAGAGGTAGATAAAGACCCGCATTGGTTGCAGTTCCTTTGGTGACCTGACAAATTCTGCACCATTCCACGATCTTGGTAATATCTCGACGCATAGAAGTCCAAAAGTAAGAGTTGCTGACCAAATGGATAGTTTTTTCCCTACCCACATGGCCTTCCTCGTGTAGTTCCTTGATGATTTTGAGTAAGAGGCTAGAGTCAGGGATGCATAACTAGTTCCCCTTGAATAAGAACCCCTCATGTAAAGAATATTCGGGACAGCGTCCAGCCAGGACATCCTGAACAATTGGATTAAAAAACACATCAGTTTTTAAAAGTTCTTGAAAGGAGTCAAAACTCATCACATTAGTCTGTAGAGTGTTGAGAAGGCATGTTCGCCGACTGAGAGCATATGCTACTCTGTTCTGCACTCTGTATTTGTGTCTGATCGAGAAAGTGAATTGCTGCAAATAGGCTGCCCACCTGGCATGTCGCGCTGAAATCTTATCTTGGTTGTTGATGTGTTTGAGAGCATCATGATTAGAAAACAAGATAAAGTCACTCTAAGAGAGATAGGGGTACCAATGCTTTAAGGCTTGAATGATAACATAGAACTCGACGTCATATGTGATGTAGTTGGTTCTGGCTCCGTTCAGTTTCTCACTGAAGAAAGCAATTGGGCAACCTCCCTGACTAAGGACAGATCCAATCCCTACTTTAGAGGCGTCACAATGTAGCTCGAAGGGTTGGGAGAAATCTAGTAGAGCCAGCACAGGTGCAGAGGTTAACTTGTCCTTGATCTCACCAAAGGCCAGTGCGGCTGCCTCCGTCAACAGGAACTGACCATCCTTCATACAATCAGCGATGGGGGGCATGATAGTGCTGAAGTTAGGGATGAACCTTCTATAAAAGGAAGCTAAGCCGTGAAAGCTTCTGACGTCATGGATGTTTCTTGGCGTGGGCCACTCTCGTAGGGCTACAATCTTTGTCTCATCAATAGAGATTCCCTTGTCAGATACCACATACCCTAGGAAGAGTATACTGGTCATCACAAACGAACATTTAGCTCGGGAAGCATAAAACTGACCTTCCCGAAGAAGATACATAACTTGCCACAGATGTTGCACGTGGGTGTCTTTGTCAGGGCTGTAAACGAGAATGTCGTCAAAGTAGACAATGACAAATTTTCTGATTAAGGGCCTGAACAGCTGGTTCATCACTCTCATAAAAGTGCTCGGGGCATTAGATAGGCCAAAAGGCATGACCATCCATTCATATAGAACTTCCCGGGTTTTAAAGGCAGTCTTCCACTCATCCCCTTCATGGATCCGGATCTGGTGATATCCACTTTTTAGGTCAAGCTTACTGAACACTGCGGCTCCACTGAGATTATCTAGGAGGTTGTCCAGCCGAAGAATAGGGAAACGATACCGCACTATGATTTTGTTGATTGTGCAGCTATCAACACACATTCGCCATGATCCATCCTTCTTTGGGGTCAATAGTGTGGGGACAACACAAGGACTCAGGCTCTCCCTTATGTGACCCTTGTTAAGCAGTTCATCTACCTGAGACCTCAACTCCTCATGTTCCCGTGGACTCATACGGTAGTGCAGCCTGTTTGGTAAGGTCGATCCTGGAACCAAATCCATCTGGTGCTGGATATCCCTCAAAGGTGGTAACCCCATTGGCAATTCATCAGGGAATACATCTCCAAACTCTGCGAGCAGATCCCGCACACATTCATGAATCTCCTATGGCAACTGATGCTCTTGTACGAGTTGGGTAGTTTGCGTACCGAGCTCCAGTTGCCGCAGTCCAACCCTTGTTCTTTTGCCATTAAGAAATATATGATGCCGGACTCCATCATCTTGTCCTCAAACTTCTGTCTGGTTAGTAAGTTTGGACTCTTTTGCACTACTGGTTTAGAAGGCTCTTCTCTGCTGGGATAAAGTATCACCTTAACCTTGTTAGTCATGAAAGTGTAAGTATTTTTGTGGCCATCATGTTGCACGGCATTGTCAAACTGCCATGGTCTTCCCAATAGAAGGTGGCATGCATCCATCTCAACTATGTCACACCAGATCTGATCCCTGTAGTTGGAGCCAATTGAAAGTGCTACCCGGCATTGTCTAGATACGGTGACCTTCTCTCCTTCCTGCAACCAGGTCAGCTTGTAGGGGGTTGGGTGTTTTTTGGTTGTCAAACCCAATTTTCTTACGACTTCTTCCGAGATCACATTCTCGCAACTTCCAAAGTCGATTACAAACTTACAGACTTTCCCTCCAATGGTACGCCTGGATTGAAAAGTATTGTTTCTCAACTAGCCATCCCCGTTAACATCTCGGGGTGTTAGGTAGGTCCGACGTACTACCAGCAAAGGTCCACAATCCCTAGCAATATGTTCCTCTTCTTCGTCATTCAGTTCTTCCCTGGTCATCTCTTTAGTTTGAATTAGCTAGTTGTTGATATTTGGCTAAGTCATGGAATTAGCTAGTTGTTGATATTTGGCTAAGTCGTGGAATCAACAAACGGTAAAAGTGTGGTTCTTCAAGGATGGTTGAAGGCATTGGCATTGTAGTAGATGGGCTGTGTTCTTGGGAGTGTCCTCCCTAGATAGTGCGATGGTTTACCATGTCTCCATAGTCATGGTTGTGGTCCTTGGCCCTTACGGTTAGTACCAGGGTGGGTTGCCTAGTCATGTAGATGAGGATACTTAGTAATGAGAGGGTTGTGACTTATGTGGTTGTTGGCCTTGGGTGAAGTTAAATGATTGGGTTACCTCTTGGTATGCTTGTGTTGGTGAAAGTCTTGGTTAGACTTATGCATCTTGGCTTGGTTAGTGACTTGGTAGTGGTGTCGAGGTTGTGAGAATATTGGCATGCTTGGGATTGCATCATAAAGATTTACACCACTTGCACATATCACCATAGTTGCATTTGCACTTTATAGGTGCATATTTGCTGGGTCTTTATGACTCAACCTTCTTTTTACAGTTCTTTGCAGGTTTTCTTAGTTTGGTTGCTCGTAGCCGGGGTTGGCTTAGGCTTGCTCTACC
>NMUG010005881.1:0-12879 GCA_002855965.1 Monotropa hypopitys | reverse complement strand
AGTTTGGATCATCACAGTGGGGCCCATAAGTGGTTATATTAACCACTGGTCCATTTAACTGGTTCATTTAACATATATACATATATATATTTTATATATAATAGTATTTTTGTAGATAAATAGAGATAATTTTTTTCGGTTTTTGTTCGGTTCGGTTATGCTTCGGTTTTCTGTCTCAATCCATAACCGAACCGAACCCAAACGGTTTCGGTTTGGTTCGGTTTCGGTTGACTAAAATTCGGTTATGGTTCGGATATTTTTGGTTTGGTACGGTTCGGATACCCATCGGTTCGGTCACAATTGCCATCCCCATTCTGCTTATTCAGATGATAATTGGGCTAGTGATCAAACTGACCGCAAATCTACCACATGCCTATGTGTATTCTTGGTTGAATCTCTTATTTCTTGGGAGAGCAAAAAAAGTGGTATCTCGTTCTTTCACTGAAGCAGAGTATCGTGCTATGGCCTCTACCACCAATGAAATTGTTTGACTGCGTTGGCTGTTAGAGGATGTGGGTGTCGCATTCTCTGGACCAACCCTATTTATTGTGATAATAAAAGTGCTATTCGGATTACTCATAACTTAGTTTTCCATGAAAGGACAAAGCATATTGAGATTGATTGCCATACTACTTGTCATCAACTTGACCGTGACACGATTTCCCTGCCTTTTGTCAACTCTTTTATCTAGTTGGCGATTTTTTTTACAAAGTCTCAAACGGTACATCGATTTCGATTCTTTATTGGCAAACTCTCGATGTTGCGTGCTACTGGATCGTGAGTTTGAGGGGAATGTTAGGAAATAATGATATTATTTGCCTTCCATTATTAGCCTCGTATCTATTTAGGCTAGTTTCTTATCATTTTAGGCTAGTCTATTATTTTCTTTATTTCATTACCTTATAGAATTGTTTCTTATTAGTTTGATTTCCTTAGAGGATTGTTTCCTATTCTTTTGGTTTTCGTGCCTATATAAGGCTTGCTATTGTAATATTCTAACATACTTTCAATGAGAAAACCCTAACTGTCTATTTCTTTTCTATCTCTCTCAAGAATTCTGTCGACGGTGATAACTTACACTGTCGTTGAGTGCTTCTGTCGTACTAAACTTAGGATCCTTTCCTTAATAATCTCCTTGCTTGTATTCAACCTGTCGTAAACTTTCTGCAACCAAAGAAAATCGTTAGAAGACCCCCCGCCACTGTGGCTTGGAAGGCCCTCCGATGATTAAGTTAGTCCCAAATGGAGAAACAAAATCCTTATCGAAAGAGAGAGAAGAAAGCAATGAGAGAATCTGTGTGTCCGTACCTTTCACAGGTGAAGAGAAATATCTTTTGTACCTTTGCTCTCCTCATTAATGGTGACCTTCCAACTCCTTGATTTCTCATCAAAGAGGGGAAATGAATATGGATAGAAGACTCCTCGTCTTCAGTAACCGCCACATCTTTACAATTTCTTTTCTTCATCGGGTCAAAACATTCCTTCTGACAGTATGAACATAATACGTACATTTATGGTTACAGGCTGGCCAATTAATACCCGGACGTATTTCTGCCGTACATCCAAGACCCCGCGCTGAAGATGCTTGCCGCACAAACAATCCCGCGCTGATCACATAACCTTACCTCATCCGCGTAATCCACCCCGCGCAATCTCACAACCGCACAACCAGGTTAGCCTTCTCGGCCCAATTCTGACCGCGCTGCAGGTGATTACGTGTGCGAGTTGGCTTTATCACTTCGGTTAAGGTTTCAACATTATACCTTTCATAACTGTCCCGACTAGATCATCCATAATCTGATAATCATGTCCCTAAACAGGTTCTTCCTTGTGTTGGACATGCCATCAACTAATCATAGATAACCCAATCATCAATCTCAATATTCTAAAGAGACACCCCGCGCAGATGTCCTAATCTCATCGATATGACCTTATCCGCGATGCCAACTAAGAGAATACGACTTTTACATCAAGTTAGGCACTGTTAACAATGTGGCCGCACTAAATAACTTTCACAGCTGACTAATCTGTACTGCCACGTGTCATTTATATTTTACCCCTCCACAATTGCCCCCAGCTTCTCCTGCTCCGGCCGCACTACAGGAGTAGGCGAAGATTCCCGGACAATAAGCAAAACGACAATGTTCCAACCTCCGTGGTGAACGCATAACCGTCATTCATTAAAACCGCATATAATCATTACACTTCATAAATACGGTAGGACCCAAACGCACTATTCCACATTGAAAAGGTACGCTCCCCCATATCGACAACGATATATTGTAAATTCAAAATTCCCCCAAAACACGCATCCCAATTATCTCTTCCCCCCATTCTTCAAAATATAAAACGCCTCCAATCTTCCTGTCTTTTCTCTTCTCCACACAACTTTCTGAGAATCAAACTTCTCGCAGTCCTCCCTAACCCTATAAGTCTTCTAACTTTCTCTTATTTTCTTTCACACTGTTTCTTTCCTTGCCCCCCAAACTCCACAAACATTTGAACTACCATGGGAATATTTCATCTTCGAATTAATACCCCCACCAAACTTTTGGCCTTCAGAGTACTTTTCAACATACCCGGGAACGTAGTCATAGAGCCTGTACCCCCAAACTTCGATTTCAACAGCATCGATGATAACACCCTCATAATCCCTATGATTCAGATTTTTGAGTCCGGAATCAGATTTCCCTTGCATCCATTCTTTCGTCGCTTCTGCCACTATATGGGACTTCACCCCAGACAAATGTCAACCAATATGGTTCGTATTGTAATGGGGGTTAATGCTTTAAATGAGATTACAGGGCCTCGAATGACCTTCCATGAAATCCTATACCATTATACAGTAAGCCGTACTGGCGACGGAATCTGGTACTTCAAAAATAGGAAGGCTAGAGGGAGACTCGTTGAAGCCATCCCTGACTCTGAAAAAGGCGCTGAGGAAGATTTATTCGTTGTCACGGGCAATTGGGAATTTTATGAGGGACCCCCCAGGACAATCCTATTCCCCGCAAACACGGCTATCCCTGTTAGTCTGATCGATTGTCCATTAATATCTTCCCTCAATCTTCACTCCTACACGTCCCATTTACTGACTAATTTTTTTCTTTGCAGCTGCTCCTGCCATCAACCGACATTCTTCCAAGAACAGAGAATACTTGGAAGCTGAAGTACACACATCCCTTAATCATAAAAACAAACTAGGTCAGACGCTCGATCGGGCTATCCACAACCTACTCCAATACGTGCCGCATTACCGTGGTTACCGTGGAACTTACCAACCTCAATTTGTCCCTCAAGAGTTCCCGGAGCTTCCTTCCCCTCCAGCGCAACCTCCTTCTCCTCCGATACCTGTAGTAGGAACATTAGTGGAGGACACTTCTGCAAGCGTGCGTGGTAAGTCAATCGTTGCTATAGCCCCTTCCGTTGAAGTTGGTCCCTCTTCCCTAACACGAGAACATACTACATCCCACCTACACACCATGTCTTCATTTGACTTCAACTCTATGGCCTCAGGCATGCTGCCCATTCCAGCCCGCAGAGGCCGAGGAATCACAATAGGGCGTACCCGCACTGACACGCGGGTAGCACCCATCGGAAGAGCTGCCACCGCCACAACTACTCGGACATCAACAGCCGCTACAACAACTGCTACTGTGACTACACTTCCAACTAGACCTCCAATAAGAACAACAACAACAACCGCGACTTCTGCCCTGACAAGCCAATTGTCTACTGCTGCTATTCTGACTTCAAGAACTGTTGTTACTGACCTTCCTTTGTCAACCACTCCAATCTCAACAACACAAGTCGATATCCTTCCCCCATCCCCCAAAAGACGCCGCACAGACGACCCCATTCCTGAATATGTCAATGAGAGTCTCTTTTCTAACGACCCTTCTGAGCCTCATATATGGAAGCCTCTGCTTTGTAAGGGAGGAAGCACACGAAGAGTACTTGCTGGAGATTCGATTGCTGACCCTGCCGTAGCTGTTGGCCTGGCTGAAGCACTGCTGCTGCCTAAGGACATGATCCAGGAGCATAATGTTGATGATGTAACCCTTTACGAGAAAATTCTTTTCGATTCTCTCAAGGTACATTGTTCAATCCTTTCTGTCTTCTCTGACTACCTGGAACTTGACTTTCAACTTTGATTTTCCTTCATTCCAGACCGTTCAATGTGCCACCCTACTAAAGCGGCAACTAGATGAAACGACCGAGACCGCCCACCGCGAAGCTTCCACGGTAGTCAAGCTTATGGCTAGGGTCTCTGAGGCTCAGAAAAGGGCTGAATTCTTAAAGAACCAAACTGCCGAGCTGGGTGGAGAGCTGGCTGTCGAGAAAAGCAATGTCTTGACCCTGGAAATGGAGAAGTTGGACATAGCCAACTCTGCCAAAACCAAGCTCGAGCTAGCTCAGGCCGAATATGAGCGAGAGAAGAACAACAAAGAGGATCTCCACAAAGTCGCTATCAAAAAGCTTGAGGACCGGGTCCAGCGCCGTGACAATTCGCTAAAGGCCGCACAGACCGCAAACTCAAAGCTTAAAGAAGAGATGCAGGCTGCAGAGGAAAAAGAGTACGCGAGAGGGTGCGCAGAAACAGCTGACAACTACTCGAGACAGTTCCAGGAGCAGCTTCCCACACTGGTTGACACCTTTTTTGCTCAATATTGGGACTCTGCCCTTGACTTCTATAGAGTTGCATGGGATTCTCCTCTAAGGGCTGCAGCCCCAGTTCCCAGCCAGCTATCCCAAGTACCGCCCTCCACACCAGCAGAGGAACCATTGGAAGCAGAACTGCCTGTGGTGTCAGTTGAAGGCGAAATTGATGTTGCTGCCATTCCTCAAACTAGTGGTGGTCAAGTGGAAGATATTCTCGCGCGCCCAAATGAGCATACTTCAAGCGATGATCCATCAACCAGAATTGTGGAACCTCTGACTGACCTGACCGTGGGGACCACAGGGCTTGTTGACTTTCCACCAAACGTTTAGAACTCTTTTTCTTATTAGCATTTAGAAAATTGAACGGTCTGTAATAATTCCGACTTCGGTGTTGGCTATATGCTAACACTAGTACTTTGCTTGTCGTAATGGTTTGCTGGATAGGATTTACTTTAAGCAGTGAACACGCTTTCTTCCATGCGTTCTACATATTTGCTTTCTACATATTTGCCGTGCTGTAACACAGCCGTAGTGACCAACAAATGGTCTCTTACGTACGTTATTCTGTACATGGACTTTTCGGGCTTCTCACCCTTTTTAGGCCTTAGGCAACTTATTTTGCTTCCTTGGCCAGGGACCACTAGGGCCCTTAGAGTTTCTCGTTCATTCGAATCTAGACTGTCTTGGAATTTCTCATCCCTTAAAGACAATAAAGATTCAGGATCTATCTAGACCCTTGTGGGATTTCCCACCCCTTTAAAACTGGGGCCTTCTCGGGACTTCTCATCCCCAATCGATGGCTTTTGGTTTAAGAACCCATACAAATATGGACCTTCTAGGCTTCTCGCCCAAATTCGAACTCAGCACCATGGGATTCTTGGTTCCCTAATGGTGGCATTCTCTGCCTAACTGAGCTCGGGAACATTGAACCTAGGCCTTCTCAACCTATTTCGAGCATTCTCTACTCGGGTCCATTGCCCCCTAATGAGGAAGTGAAATTTTTTTCTTAAAATTTTCTCTTGCTCATTCAAAACTGCAATCTGAACTTCTCAAAAAAAAAAATCTCAAAATTTTCTCTTGCGTTTAGGCCGGAGCAGTAACAGAAAAAACACATCATCTTCATTGATACATGGCACCAAGCGACAAATACATCAGTGATAATAATTTTTCAAGTTAGATATGTTCCACGTACGAGGGATGGGGTTTCCTTCTAAATCAGCTAACTTGTAGGCTCCCTGACCCGCTCTACCCACAACTTTGTAGGGGCCTTCCCAGTTTGGCCATAATTTGCCATCTGCTGGGTTTTTTGTGGTACCCAAAACTTTTCTTAACACAAAGTCGCCAATCCCGAACTGCCGGAGATGAACCCTCTTGTTATAAAATCTAGTCAACTGACTCTGGTATGCCGCTAACTTGACCAACGCATGCTCTCTTTTCTCGTCTGCAAAATCCAACTGAACTGAAAGTGCTTGGCCATTTCCCCCCTGTTCCACCAGTACAGTGCGGATGGTGGGAATGCCAATCTCCAACGGTATCACTGCTTCTGTCCCATAGGCTAGGGAGTAAGGTGTCTCTCCGGTTGCACGGCGAGGAGTTGTACGGTAAGCCCAAAGTACAAGTGGCAATTCGTCAACCCACGTGCCCTTTGCCTTTTCCAGCCTCTTCTTGATCCCGTCTAATACAATCTTATTGGAAGCCTCCGCCTGGCCATTACACTGTGGATAACTGACGAATGCATAATAATTCTTAATTTTGTAGGTAGAACAAAATTTCTTGAAACGGTCTTGAAATTGCGTGCCATTATCTGAAACTATGGCATAAGGAACTCCAAACCGTGTGATGATGTTCTTCCAGACAAACTTCTCTGTGTTCTGTTCCGTGATCTTGGCCAGGGGCTCTGCTTCAATCCATTTGGTAAAATAGTTCATTCCTACTAGCAAATACTTCACGTCCCCCCGCGCAGTCAGCAGCGGACCCACAATATCCAGACCCTACTGAGCGAATGGCCATGGACTTGTAAGTGGCTCCAAATCTGCTGAAGGTGTGTGAATGATAGGTGAAAATCTCTGACACTTGTCACACTGCTGAACATAGACTCTAGCATCTTCCTGCATGTAGGGCCACCAGTATCCTTGAGAAATGGCTCTGTGTGCTAAAGACCGTCCTCCCGCATGGCTACCGCACACCCCCTCATGGATTTCACAGAGAAACTGTTGGACCATTTACGGGTGTACACAGCGCAAATAGGGTCCGGTGAAAGACTTCCTGTATAAGTGTCCCTCTGGAGAGATCCAAAAACGGGATGACTTCACCTTGATCCTATGAGCTTCTTTCTTGTCTTCGGGCAATTTTTCTTCTCCCAGGTAATTGAAAATGGGGTCCATCCAGCTGGGGCCCAATTCGATATCATGAACCTCTTCGGTAGCTTCAATTTGAATGCTTGTCTTTGCAAGAGAGTCCACACTAACGGTCCGGTGGAACTCTGCTGGAACTGATGAGGCTAGACATGCCAAAGCATTCGCATGACTGTTCTGCTTGGAGGTAATATGCACAATACGTACGGTTTTGAAATCCTTCATTTTTTGCTTTACTGCGGCAGCATAATGGACCATTCTGTCGTCTTTAGTAGCATATTCCCCTGACAATTGGTTCACCACCAACTGGCTATCGCAATGTACCACAACATGTTGGGCCTCACATTTATGTACGCCAGAAAGTCCTGCTAGCATGGCCTCATATTCTGCTTCGTTGTTTGAGGCCCTGAATGCCAACCGGACTGATTGTTCTAAAACAACAGATTCTGGTGATATCATCACTACTCCAATACCTGACCCTTTGTTACAAGCTGATCCATCCACATAGATCTTCCATAACTCACCTATGGGTGGCTCATCAACTTGCAACTCAGGGTGTACGGGGTTCTCCTCGTCTGGGTTGTGCCGCGCTTCCGTAGGGGCTGGTATTGCGGAAAACTCCGCTACAAAATCGGCTAGTATCTGTCCCTTAATGGCAGTGCGGGGCACGTACCTGATATCATACACGCCAAGCTCCACTGACCACGCTGCGACCCTCCCGGACAGGTCTGCCTTTCTCAGGACACTCCCGATCGGATGGATCGTTGGTACTTCAATTGGGTGGGCTAGGAAATAGTGCTGTAGCTTGCGCGAATCCATAACCAAGGCAAAGATCAATTTTTCGAGAGGTAAGTACCTGGTTTCGGCATCAAGCAAGGTTTTGCTTACATAATACACATGCATTTGCTTTCCTTCTTCCTCCTTGATCAAGACTGCGCTAATTGCATGATCTGAAACGGCTAAATATGCTGTCAGCTTCTCCCCGGGAATTGGCGTGGAGATCAAAGGAGGCTCCGATAAGTACTTCTTCAACCCCTGGAAAGCATTCTCACAATCTGCCCCCCATGAGTAGGTCGCACTCTTCCTCAGCAGCTGAAAGAAATTCTGCATCTGTCGGAAGACCGGCTTATGAATCTGTTTAGTGCGGCAACCATCCCGGTCAGACGCTGCACCTCCTTAGTCGTTCTCGGACTTTGGAGATTTTGTAGCGCAACAATCTGACTGGGATCTGCCTCAATGCCTCTTCTGGTAACGAGATGTCCCAGGAACTTGCCCGAACTGACCCCGAAAGCACACTTAGAGGCGTTGAGTTTCAAGCCGTACTGCCGCAAAATACAGAAAGTCTGACATAAATCAGATATGTGGGATCCCGACTCTTTGGACTTCACCACCATATCGTCGATATATACTTCCATGGTTTTTCCCAGCAACTCTTTGAACATAAGTGTGGCCAATCTCTGATAGGTTGCGCCCGCGTTCCTAAGTCCAAATGGCATCACCCTGTAACAATACAGACCAAGAGGAGTAATGAAGGCAGTTTTCTCCTGATCTGGTTTGTACATGGCGATCTGGTGGTAACCTCTGAATGCATCCAAAAAACTCATCCTCGCATATCCTGCTGTGGAGTCCACTAACTGGTCAATTTTGGGCATGAGAAAACTATCTTTCGGACATGCCTTGTTGAGGCTAGTGAAGTCTACGCAAACCCTCCATGCTCCATTCTTCTTCTTGACTACAACGGTATTAGACAACCATTCGGGATAGTACACTTCCCTGATAGCTTTGGCTTCCAACAAACGGCCAACTTCCTCCATCACCGCTTCGGCATGGTGCGCGGCTGAGCGCCTTCTCCTTTGCATTACGGGTTTGTGGCACGGATCCACGTTGAGATGATGACATATTATGCTTGGCTCAATCCCAGGCATCTCTGCTGGAGTCCAAGCGAATACATCAACATTTTCTTTAAGTACTCTTTTATACTCAAGGGCCTCCTCCTCCGGGAGCTCATCCCCAGGGAGGAAATATCTGTCATCGTCTGATTTATGGGCGGGAACTTTTATCAAGTTCTCAACCACACGGGCACTAGGATCCACTCCCACATCTTCTAAAACTGGCAGATCGGGCACTTCAATGGATTTAACCTGCTCATACTCTGGACCAGCCTTGATGGAGCCCAGAAAGCAATTTCGGGATGATTTCTGATTCCCTCGAATGCTCTCTACTCCCTTAGGACCTGGAAATTTGATTAACTGATGATAAGTGGATGTGATAGCACCCATCTTATGCATCCAAGTCCTTCCTATTATCGCATTATAAGCTGACGGTACATCAGTGACCAAAAATTCCACTTCCTTGGTGACGTGCCCCGCCTTGACTGGCAGAACAATGGAGCCAAGAGGCCAGACGGGTTCCGCACTGAAACCAATCAAGGGGATCCACACTTCCTTCAGATCCTCCTGAGAAAGACCCATCTTCAAAAACGCTTGCAAATACAAAATATCTGTAGAGCTGCCCTGGTCAATCATTATCCTTTCGGTGTCGAATCTGTTGATGTTCAAGGTGACGACCAAGGCATCATTGTGCGGCACAGTTACTCCCTCCAAATCTTCATCCGAAAAGGCTATCTGTGCTGCATATCCATCGTTCTCCCTCGCCCTCTTCTGGCCAAGCTGCAGTACATGGTGCTCTGAAGCCTGTTTCCTACTCAAAGCCCTGGACTCCTGAAGTGGAACCTGCTCCTCACCTCCATGAATCATACGTATTACTCCAGCTGGACGCAGGTCCTCATCTGAGCGAGCACCATCCCCCACCACCCTGACCTGCCTGTTGTTTTGCGCGGGGGGTTGGGCTAGGTACTGCTTCAAATGACCAGCCTCCACCAGTTCTTCTAGAAACTGTTTGAACATTCTACAATCTTCGGTTTTGTGACCATATTCTCTATGGTAACTGCACCTTAGACCTGTTGCTTCTAACTCTGCTCGATTTCCCCCTGCTTGGCCGACCACTTCCAAAATGGCTCTTCCTGCAAGGGGTAGCATACGGAAAATAGGGGTGTTGAATTCAGTTCGAATCGCCTTGTATGAGGTTGGGCCTAGTCTCCCCATTCTCAAAGCGGGCAACCCGTTGATATTAGCTTGCTGCGCGGCAGGCGCTGGCGCCGCACTGACTTCCTTCTCGGGAGACTGGGGCCGCGCTGACCTCTTTCTTTTCTTCTTCTTCTCGGCAGGCTCAACAACGTGAGCGCGGTGGGCTCTATTGGCAGTGCGGCCTGCCTCCCTGTTGGCTTCCTCTTCCAACTTAGCATGCTGTTCGACCCTTTCCATGAGTTCGGGAAAGGAGTCCACCGGGTTCAAGGTTAAGGATTCCCTTAGCTTCTCACCAAAGGAAAGCCCTAGCCTGAACATCGCAACTGCTTGCTTCTCCGTACAGTCTTCCACATGCCCGCATACTCACGAAGGGATTCATTCGACCGTTTTCTCAACGAAGTCAAAGAATCAAAATGCTTTGGAGTTGCGCAGCTGGTCATGAATCTTCCCACGAATAGCTCGGCGAGCTGTGCCCAACTGGTAACGGAGTGTGCGGGCAGTTTATGATACCAACTGAGAGCCATGCGCCCCAAGCTGGACGCAAACATTCAACAGTAAAGAAATTCGTCACCCTCATAGAGGATGAGAGCTTGTTGAAAATCCTTCAGGTGAGCCACCGGGTCCACCTTTCCATCATACTTGGAGAAATTGGGGAGAGAGAAGCCTCTTGGAATTCGGTAGTCTGAAATCTCATGAGACAAGGGAGTCGACGTGATTTGTTGAATCGCTTTTCTCGCACTCTCCTGGGCTGTTGCCCTTCCCCTAAACTTTTCGTCTATCCACCTTCGCAAATCTTCTACTTGAGGATTAACATCCCCATGGTTTTGAGCAGATTTGGCCTGGGCCCTGTTACGCAAATGATCTCTCAAATCTGGTACTGAATTTACTGATCTAGCCGGTCGAGGCTGGTTGTTGCGGCGCGAGCCTCTACTTCGAGTCCTGCTCTGGTGCTCACTAGGCTGTGGAGGGCCCTTACCTCCCTCTCCCTTCTCGGGGGAGGGGGTGGAGCCTGCATCCCACTGTTTGCTCCATCGACTGGCCTTCGAACGTTTTCCACTCCCCCTTGCCTCCGAACATTAGGAGCCATTCTCTGGCTTCCACGTGTCCTGGGCCGGGTGTGGACGTTCCGTCTTCCCGGGATAACCAAAGGTCGATTTCCCTGGGACACGTCGCACTTCTGACGCTCCATCTTATGCATTTGGAATTCCAAACGTCGCATCGTTTCCCCTGGGCCTTGACCAATTCAGCCAGGTCCTCGTCCCTAGCAGACTTGGATTTGGATTGAGATTGAGAACCCAAAGTCCTGGAATGACTTGAACTTGCATCTTCCATATTGTAATCATCCTGGACATCTACGGGATCCTCATTCTCATCATGGACAACATCAGTCGCCCTTACATCCTGTGGCCTGCTTGAACCTCCTCTCAGATAAATACGGAACCGTGGGTGGCCCCTCGTCTTCCTGGGGGCTTGGGGTGGAATAGGATCGTCTTCCTGGGTTCTGCGCCCATCCCCAACATTTCTTTCTGCTGCGGGCGTATGCTCGACTTCATTTTCTCTGATGATTGCCATCTCTGTTTCAAACTCCTTAGCTACGGACTTTACTGAAACTTGGTGTGGATTTCCCACAGACGGCGCCAATTGTCGACGGTGATAACTTACACCGTCGTTGAGTGCTTCTGTCGTACTAAACTTAGGATCCTTTCCTTAATAATCTCCTTGCTTGTATTCAACCTGTCGTAAACTTTCTGCAACCAAAGAAAATCGTTAGAAGACCCCCCGCCACTGTGGCTTGGAAGGCCCTCCGATGATTAAGTTAGTCCCAAATGGAGAAACAAAATCCTTATCGAAAGAGAGAGAAGAAAGCAATGAGAGAATCTGTGTGTCCGTACCTTTCACAGGTGAAGAAAAATACCTTTTGTACCTCTGCTCTCCTCATTAATGGTGACCTTCCAACTCCTTGATTTCTCATCAAAAAGGGGAAATGAATATGGATAGAAGACTCCTCGTCTTCAGTAACTGCCATTTTGATACCCCATTTTGGCTCACTACCTGAAATCAGTCAAGTCAAGGCCAGGATAAATCAGTCAACTTCAGAATCGGCCGAATCGGACTCGGAACGGATCAAAACGTATTCCCAGCATGTCTTAACCTCCTCACGAGCAAACATCGGCAATCAACACAGATGACTTATCGACAAACAAATGTCGGAAAAATATCAAGAACATTTCTCTAAAGTTAGATTCTGGAAACGAGGTGCAGTTCATGACAAACGGCAAGCAGACACCGAAGAAGTCGACGCACGACGGGCGTTCCAGGTCGGTATCAACAGAAACTCACGTGAATGTCCGAAATTCAATCTCTCAATGGAAATTCAACCGTAAAATCATTACTGAGAAATCTGCATGATCACCAACATCATCGGGTGAAAATACGGGATTTATTCGGATCCGAACGACATTACGTTCGGAGTATCAAGGAATGACAAGACGGCATCGAAAATGTGCAAACCGATTTTTCATGGAGTCCTGACGAAGAGATAAATATTTACTGCAAGTCAGTTTCTGCAAATTATCTCACGACGGTGAAACGAGCACAATCCGAGAAATTCTGTGTGAGGAGAAAGAGTCGGAAAATAAGCGGCTCTTGAAGAATCGTCCGATTTCGACGGCGATAATTTTAAAATTCACGATTCAAGCCAATAAAAATTGTGGCGACATCAATTTCTCCGGCAACGGGACCCGCGGCATCGCAGAGCTGGCAACTCGGAGAATTCC
>NMUG010005880.1:0-12879 GCA_002855965.1 Monotropa hypopitys | reverse complement strand
GGCAGCTCAGCTCGGCAGAACAGTAGCAGTCAATAGCAAGCTTAGAAATGATATTTTTGATGTTATCTTTGGCAGATTTGCGGATTTGATGTTTAGAGGAAGAATCATTTCAAGGATTAAGGTGAATCTCTATATGCCTTTGTTACTCGTATGGCTTTAAACATGCTAAACATTTGTAAATGTATGATTTATGCTATTGAGCATTTCACTCTATTATATTGTCTCTTCACAAAAGAAAAATAGCATGTACTCTCTTTTATTATCATGGATTGGCAAAACAGGAAAGATATTTTATGATTGAACGACATGAGCAGTGACACGTTAGCTCGCCATGTGGGGCATATTCAGGAACCGACGAGGTAGGGGTAATAAGGGATCATGACCAGGTTGATCACAATGATATCACGACTATGCAAAATCTATTTGGGGTCACTCCCTGAGGTTACTGGTACTGTGAAGAGCAGCATGATAAGATCATGTCGGAAAATCGAAATGAAAATGGAAAATATGCAAGCAAAAGTTAGCTATGTGCCGAATGACGTTTGACAAGGCTATAGGCTTAACTATTCAATCACATGCAATTACAGGATTTGGGCTAATAAGCTCCTCACTTATTATGTTGGAAAAGGAAGGAAAGATGGTTTTGATACTATGTTGTTTATTCATGGAAACTTGTAACCTTGGTATATCCCGATTCACTCTAGCTTTATGCTTATGCATTTTCTAAAACTCTTTTTCAGGTATCGAGGAGCATTAGCTATGGAGCATAGTCTTTTATTGCACATTTTTTATGTATATCTTATTTCCATTGTAAAGGCCTTATGAGCCTTTGAGGATGTATCAGTTATGAGAAATTAATGGAATTTATCACACTGGGTTTTGTTCAGCACTTCCGCTATCTTTATATTATAAAATCCTAAACTCATTGTTAGTAGGCCTTCGAGAGCTTGCTCGTTGGTCGATCATGGCCCGTTTAGGGTTGGGTCGTGACAGACATAGCCAAAACTATGAAATCACAAACAAATAGTCGATCCTCAATGGTGAGGTGGCAACCATGAACGACACGATCTAATGGGACTCGACCACCAACAGGAGTCTCTACCATCATAGCAGGAGTAAAAATATCCAACCTAAAACCCAATGTAGATGCAAAAGATGCAGCGAGGAATGAATGCGATGCTCCAGAATCAATCAGTACATCAGCAAAAGAACCATTGACAAGGAACGTACCCCGCACAACTGAAGTGTCAGGCAGTGGTTGCTGAACTGCAGGAGGGGCAACCACTAGAATGGTATAAACTCTACCCTGAGCAAACTGGCCATGACCATGACCACCACAGTGTCCCGATGACTAACAAGGAGCTGAGGTACTGGTGCGATCCACTCCAAAACTCTGGCCCGACAAAGCAGGACCAATCTACATGTGCTGCCCAAGACAAGTCTGTTGCACTGAACCTGTCTCACTGCGAACACCAGCCTTGGTGGGGCACCCTTTGGAGATATGACGGGACTGACCACAGTCGAAGTAGATCAACAAGGGACATTCGGTGCGGTAATGCCACGGTTGATTGCAATGGTGGCAAACAACTTCCTGCTTGGTCGAAACTCTAGGACTTGCAACACTAGACTAAGAGCCATATCCCCTAGAGAAACGAGAATGCTCTCAATGCCTCTTCCTCCCAAAGCTACCAAAAATAAGAACTCGATCCAGATACCTACCTTCTAGGTTTCCAAACACGAACCTCTTTGGGAGCCTCTTTCTTTGGCTCAATCGTTCGGACACATTTTACCATATCAACAAAATTTCTGATCCTTTGACTCATCACGAGTCTTTGAACTGAGGAATGCAAACCCTTCTCGAATCTCTTGCATTTTCTCTATTTCGAACTAACTAAATCAGGAGCAAACCTAGACTGTAACGACCTAGAATTCTAAATGTATTTTTTTAATGAAAATGTATTTTTTATATATCAATGAATGTCGGGGTATGATAGATGATAACCTAGCGATTGGGAGTGGTGAGGATCCCTTGTTTTGAGTTGTTATGATTTTTGGTCATTCTCGCAATGCGCCGAGGGCGTTCGAGGCCCATTACGACCCCGATATATTTTGAAAATTGAAATTCAGCATTCATGAAAGTTGTAGAGAATTTCCATAGGAATCCAACGCAACTTGAATCGTCTCAATCGGAGATCCGACGACGAAGTTATGCCCGATTTACCTCGCAGCAGTTTTTCCTTTAGTTCAGCAAAATTAGTTATCGATAACCAAGGATTTTGGGTTATCGATAACCTAACCAACCCATACAAATACTCGAGAGGTTGGTTATCGATAACAGGCCTTTCATGTTATCGATAACCGTATGTCTATAGAGCCCCATAGAAATTTCCGCGCGTGTGGTTATCGATAACCGGCCCTTCATATTATCGATAATCGGCCCTTCATGTTATCGATAACCCACTCAGCCCTTGTTCTGTGGTAGAGCCAGAGAGGCTGGTTATCGATAACCAAGAACCTGGTTATCGATAACAGGCCTGTTTCGCAGAAGTTTTTGAAGGGCAAAATTGACTTTTAGGGGACCGCATATATATGTTTTTTTGTCCGAAAAATACCATTTTTTCACCTCTCTCCCTCTCTCTACCGCCACACACTCTCTCTCTCTCTACATTTCTCTCAAACCTCTCCCTTCTCTCTTTATTTTGGAAGAATCCGTGGGGTTTTTGGAGAAACCCACTTCACAAAGGTTGCTCCCCTCTCCTCCCTCTACGTGGCTACGGTTCCGGATTGTCCATCGGAGAAAATTCCCGCGCCTAGGGTATTCAAGGTTCATCGATTGAAGAAATGCCATTCACAAACCTTGGAGAGCTTGAAGAGATCTACGCAATGGTGGGTTTGGATCGCCACGGTGCGGAGGATGTTTTCCGGCGACTTCTCCGGCGATGCTCCGGTGGGTAAATTCTTAATTATTATCAAGTATGTGTGTGTAAGTAGGATTTGATTGCTATGATTTTTGGATACACTTTGCATAATTTTACCTAGAGTTAGTCTAGGAGGTTTGACTACGCCATTAATAGTTTTTAGTGTTGGCACGAGATATTCTTGGGTTGATAGAAGCCCCTAGTATATCACGCACACCACATGTTCGACAATATTCCCGTGAGGGAAACGACTTGTATTTTTGGGTGACTTGTAGGTTAATTGGGGCCATCGGAGTTAGAGGCCGTCAAGTGTTCGATAAATTGCCCTTGTAAAATTTGAGTCGCGTCTTGGAGAATTTGGTATCGTTGGATCATCGTAGGACTTGTATGGGTGTGCGGGTGGTCATATGGTATCCTTATGTGCACCGTAGGTCCCTTGGAGTTCAACGCGCGCCAAGTGTTCGATAAAGTTCCCAAAGGCAGTGTCATAGCGAAATTGGGTTGGGTGGATCGTTTTGAATATTTTGAGGACTTGTCTTAGTTGGTTTGGCCTCCCTTGGCGTCGCCAAGGTTAGAGGTACGAGTTTACTTGTTGATCTCCATTGAGTTCGTCAGGGTTGAATATCGTAATGATTGATCAAATCGGTAAAGTTAGACTTATGGATATTCTCCCTTGATGTAGTCAAGGTTGAGCTTGGATGTGGAAATCTTACAAAGGACTCAATGCATTAAATGAACATCAAATATAGAGGATGTGCCCCACGAGGGCTACTCGTACACAACCTTGAACCGATCACTTAAAATGGAACTTGGTTTATTAGCCTTGGCTAGGCTTGGTAACAATGATATAACGTGGAAATATGAACAAAAAGTAATAATGTGGTATCATGGCTTGGCGAGACATGATGACCATGATAGGGGATTGATACTTGGATACGGGAATGATCTTGGCTAGATGAATCCCGAGATGGTCGCCCCATCCACGACATTGTGCACAATGGGGGTGACGTTAACCCTCCCAACGGTCTTTGGGAATGATGGAGAGGAACGGATAGTGTGTTACCGGAGCAACCATGCCGGACCTACCCTATCAACCAAACTCAATGAAAACTTTGGATAACATGGAAGATGCTTGGCGAGACGCTTCCATAGTGAGTCCATTATGTAAGAACCATGAATGTAATGAAAATGATATGTTACAACGGTATGGACTTTCCAATGTGAGCAACAATGCAATGAAAAGGTTAGGATAACCGAAAATGCCTTGGCTAGGGATTTGGTGGTTTATCCATATTATGAAATAAATGAAATAAAGTAAAGCAAAGGAAAGAAAGGAATACTACAAATATTTCAAGCGATGTGTGAATCCTATACATAATGATAACGATAGTTAGTGAATCACTTGAGGTAAGCTCGTGTTGGATATCTTAGCTTTACCTTGTTTTAGGATCCTTAGTTGATCCTTGGAGTTCCTTGACCTTAGTGGTGAGGTCGTTTGAGTGGCGATTAGGGGTTGCTTCGGTTCGACTTGAAGTATCGTACCCTTGGTATTCAATTGACGTTACGGTTTTAATTAGATACACTTGTTGGCGATATGCACATGTCCCAATTGCCTTGTGTTAGGCTTAAACTACGTGCACTTTAGTTTCTTTACTGTTTTCGTACTTTTTTTTGTGGACACGTAGGCACGCACCGCATGTGCATGCTTGGTAGTAGTTAGGGGTTTTCTCACTGAGCCGTGGTTTGCTCAGACCTTCTTTCTTTTCTTTTTTCTAGTCTGTGTTGCAGGACTAGCTGGACTTGGAGTTGGAGTCAGCTGCTGGGTTTTCTTGGACTCTGCCACCTCCGTTTCAGTGGCTTCTTTGTACAGGGTAGTGTAGTTACAGATATGCAGTTGTACTTTCTTTTACTTGTACTGTAGTTTCAGTTTCGGTTTAGTTGTACTTGTATCCTTACACTCCAGTACTTCAGTTTGTAGCCGACTTCGGCATTGTACTTCACTTCCTCTTTTCATTTCATGTTGTATCATGTTTGTAATGAGAATTCAACTGTATGGATCTGATTGACAAGTAATGATCTCCCCTGTTATTTTATTTAAATTGTTTTCAAAAAAATGGTTTGAAAATTCGGGGCGTGACAACTTGGTATCAGATCTTTCAGTTTGAATACCTTAGAACCGTGGGGAGACACTTAGTCTCCATGGGTTCTCTTGGTCATTACACTGTTCTTCGATCATGTTTGCATGCTTGATGTGCTCTATCACATCATGGCCTTGTGTCCTTGAGGTATCTTTCGTGTTTGTCTCCTTCCGTGAATGTTGAGTTGTTCCTTCCTTCGGAAGTAGAGTGATGTTCTCTTGTGGCAAGTCTCGTTGTCTTGCGGTGTTAGTGTGCTCTTGTGTCCTCGCTCTTGGTGATCTCGATGCATCTTTGGTGGTTATTATTGAGTTTTAGGCTCCTCTGTGTCTCTAGAGTTTAGTTTGTGGTTCGTAGTAAGATGAGATTTGTTGAAGTGTTCGAGGATTGTTATTGTGGTTATTCCTCGTCTTGCCATTAGTGAGGCAGAACTTGGGTTTGGTCGGCATACTAAATTGAAATTTTGGCGACCCTGAATTTTGATTGGTGATTAGTGATATCTCTTGGGACCCTTTGTAGTCTCATAGTTGGATGTCTTTTCATATTGAGGCGTTAACACTCGTGTAGTTGTTGTTAAAATAGGCATTATGGTCCATTCGAGTAGGTGTTTCTTTTTAATTTGGTAGAAATCTTGAGGCGTTACCGAGATTTCGTAGTGTTCTTCTTTTAAGGGGTATGACTTATAGGTCATATCTCTTCCCGAAATTGGATTGATTACAATCGTTTTGGATTTTATAGGCTTAGCGAGGCCATGATTCGTTAGTGTGTGGAGTCAAGTTCGGATGTGACGTGTTAGTCCATATTGAGATTCTTACCTTATGTTGACTTGGACTGGTTAATCGCAAGAAATTCGACATAGAAGTCCGTTAGTTGAAATTCGGGTTTACTACCCACGTAGAGGCTTGGATGCTTCTTGAGAGTTGTTTGTCCTTCTCGTGTTCGCTCGGGTCTTCTTGAGAAAATGGTATTAGTTGTCCCCTTGAGAGTTAGCTATATAATTGCGAGCGGTGTTGTGAGTGCCATGAACAAGTGCGTTTGTTCAAGTAATTCCTAGCTCGGCGGCATAGATGATCTTCTTGTGCAAACCCTTTGGCTTGTAAGAAGTTGTTAGCATCCTTGGTACTTAGCGTGTTCATTGTCGGAAGTCCTAGCGGTGTGTCCCTTACCACCTATCGACTTGTTGGACCATTGTGTACCCTCTTTGGGTTCGGTAAGGATTGGAAGTTCTCCATTGTGGATCCGTTGCAAGTGTGAAATTCTTTCAAGTGACCGGTGTCACTTTGTGCAATCGTTCCATCCCAACCTTGATGTAGGTTGTTTTTTTATAAGGACACCTGTGTGTTTTGTTGATTGGCATCTCTTTTGACTCGGTTGGTGTGGTGTGTTGTTAGGGAGCACATGCAGGGTACCATGGGTTTTATGTCTCTATGAGTGGCATTATTACTCCTTTCCTTTGGTTGGTGTTGGCTTTGATCGGTGTAATCCCTATCGAGAGTTTCCTTTCCCTCTCATTGATAGACCATATCCTTGGTAGTCGTGTTTTGAGCAAAAGTGGTGTATCCACTATGTGGTGTTCAAACTCTAATGGTGAAAGAAATTTCAACTTCTCCTTCGTTATTTTATCTGACACATACTTTTGTATCGTATGTTTCATCAGCCGTAGGTTAATGGGTCTTGGAAAGTTTAGGAAGCCTCGTGTTCTATTGACCGTGGGCCATGGGTTGACATTTCCTTGGTTGATGATAATTTTTGGCTTTGAATCGGAGTCTTCCTTGTACCTAGGGTTTTGTTGTGCTTGTCTTGCGACTCGCTGCGGAGCTTGTTGACTCTTTGATAGCATTCACTTGAATTGTACTCCATCCAATGTCTGTTGTGAGACTCGTTAGTTCTTGGATGATGCTTCTTTGACTCACGTCTTGTTTGATGCGTGTGGTGGGACTTTTCACTTTCCTTGTGGTATTTTGTCTGGGTTACGTTTCAAATTGCAGACCACCCATGTGGTGTGTTGTTTTATTCCTAACTTATAGTTGAATGATGCTTGTCGATCTTGTTTCGCTCCTAATTTTGGTAGAAATTTTCCCATGTTTGGAAGGTGTTGTATTTCCATGCTTGTCTCTCTATCGATGTTGCATCCCTAGTTCGAATGTCAGTAGTTCCAAGTTTGGTTGCGAGATTTTAGTAGAATTAGAAAACGCTATCTTTGTTTGTTATGCTCTTACGTTGAACATTGCTTGATCGTCGACAAGAAGTTCGGACGTAAGATGTGCGTATCCGTTTAGTCGTGGGAAAGTTGGGTGCGAATGCATACTGTGGTCTAGACTTGGTGTGAGTTTAATGTCATGCCATGTTGTTGGGCTTGACACGTACTCATTTTGGCGTGCTTGGGTGTGTCAGTACTTTATTGGTTATGTGATATACGTTTGACGTGGTGAATTGGTTTGAGGATAGCTACCGGTCGGGGCATCTCAAAGCAAATCACTAAGGTCATACGGTTACCACACTAGGTTGTGTGTGTTGGGTGTGGTGTATTCCTTGGTTCGAGAATTTGGAGCATATTCATGTATTGCATTTATTTCGATTGGTTCGTGGGTGTTGGCGCGATGACGTGTCCTCGCTAGTTGTAATTTGCCAAGCATTCGTGCAGCGGCTTAGAAGCCGAATCGGCGTATCGGCGTATCCTCGGTGTGTCTTTAGCGTATCATCATGTATCGGGGTACCCGTAGTGAGATTGTTAGCTTGTGGCAGATGACGACGCTCAAATTACTTGTGTGTGAGTTTGTAGGACCAATTCATCCCTCGTTGTAAATGTTGTTGTGAGAAGATTGTTGATCCTTGTTCTTGAGGAGATTAATCCCCTATGGGATTCTCCGTCTCTTATAGCTTTGGCAAATTCGAATTTTGTGTCGGCGTGTCCACACCTTATCGGGAGTTGTCCCTTTTATTTTTTTTGTGGCATGTTGGTTTTTTCCTCAAGTTTGGTGTTCCTCGGTGAAAATTTTTGCATCTCTCTCCTTAGTAAATCTCATGGACGAATCATTGGATGTTGAGGTAAGGTGGTACTTATGTTGGATTGAATGTTCGAGTAACCGTGTCAAATCCAAGCATCTCTTCAGAAGATATTTTTTGCGTTTCGTGTGATCCAACTATTGAGGAGTTTGTTGTGGAAGTTAGTTTTGTTTCCGATACGATTGTTGAAGAGTGAATACGTTGGTCACGTTAGTCGGTGGTACGATTTCCATCCCCTCTTCTCTCTTACTCAATTTCGAGGACAAAATTCTTTTAAGGGGTATGAGATGTAACGACTTAGAATTCTAAATGTATTTTTTTTATAGAAAATGTATTTTTTATATAATCAATGAATGCCGGGGTATGATAGATGATAACCTAGCGATTGGGAGTGGTGAGGATCCCCTGTTTTGAGTTAGTATGATTTTTGGTCGTTCTGGCAATGCACCGAGAGCGTTCGAGGCCCATTACGACCCCGATATATTGTGAAAATGGAAATTCAGCATTCATGAAAGTTGTAGAGAATTTCAATAGGAATCCAATGCAACTTGAATCGTCTCAATCGGAGATTGGACGACGAAGTTATGCCCGATTTACCTTGCAGCGGTTTTTCCTTTGGTTCAACGAAATTGGTTATCGATAACCAAGGATTTTGGGGTATCGATAACCTAACCAGCCCATACAAATACCCGAGAGATTGGTTATCGATAACAGGCCTTTCATGTTATCGATAACCGTATGTCTATAGAGCCCCATAGAAATTCCTACGCATGTGGTTATCGATAACCGGCCCTTCATGTTATCGATAACCCACTCAGCCCTTGTTCCGTGGTAGAGCCATAGAGGATCGTTATCGATAACTAAGCACCTGGTTATCGATAACAGGCCTGTTTCGTAGCAGTTTTTGAAGGGCAAAACTGACTTTTAGGGGATCGTATATATATGTTTTTTTGTCCGAAAAATACCATTTTTTTCACCTCTCTCCCTCTCTCTACCGCCACACACTCTCTCTCTCTACATTTCTCTCAAACCTCTCCCTTCTCTCTTTATTTTGGTAGAATCCATGGGGTTTTTGGAGAAATCCACTTCACAAAGGTTGCTCCCCTCTCTTCCCTCTACCGGGCTATGGTTCCGGATCGTCCATGGGAGGAAATTCCCGCGCCTAGGGTATTCAAGGTTCATCGATTGAAGAAATGCCATTCACAAATCTTGGAGAGCTTGAAGAGATCTACGCAGTGGTGGGTTTGGATCGCGACGGTGCGGAGGATGTTTTCCGGCGACTTCTCCGGCGATGCTCCGGTGGGTAAATTCTTAATTATTATCAAGTATGTGTGTGCGTGTAAGTAGGATTTGATTGCTATGATTTTTGGATACACTTTGCATAATTTTACCTAGAGTTAGTCTAGGAGGTTTGACTACGCCATTAATAGTTTTTAGTGTTGGCACGAGATGTTTTTGGGTTGATAGAAGCCCCTAGTATATCACGCACACCACATGTTCAACAAAATTCCCGTGAGGGAAACGACTTGTATTTTTGGGTGACTTGTAGGTTAATTGGGGCTATCGGAGTTAGAGGCTGCCAAGTGTTCGATAAATTGCCCTTGTAAAATTTGAGTCTCGTCTTGGAGAATTTGGTATCGTTGGATCATCGTAGGACTTGTATGGGTGTGCGGGTGGTCATATGGTATCCTTATGTGCACCGTAGGTCCCTTGGAGTTCAACGCGCGCTAAGTGTTCGATAAAGTTCCTAAAGGCAGTGTCATAGCAAAATTGGGTTGGGTGGATCGTTTTGAATATTTTGAGGACTTGTCTTAGTTGGTTTGGCCTCCCTTGGCGTCTCCAAGGTTAGAGGTACGAGTTTACTTGTTGATCTCCATTGAGTTCGCCAGGGTTGAATATCGTAATGATTGATCAAATCGGTAAAATTAGACTTATGGATATTCTCCCTTGATGTAGTCAAGGTTGAGCTTGGATGTGGAAATCTTACAAAGGACTCAATGTATTAAATGAACATCAAATATGGAGGATGTGCCCCACGAGGGCTACTCGTACACAACCTTGAACCGATCACTTAAAATGGAACTTGGTTTATTAGCCTTGGCTAGGCTTGGTAACAATGATATGACGTGGAAATATGAACAAAAAGTAATAATGCGGTATCATGGCTTGGCGAAACATGATGACCATGATAGGGGATTGATACTTGGATACGGGAATGATCTTGGCTAGATGAATCCCGGGATGGTCACTCCATCCACGACATTGTGCACAATGGGGGTGACGTTAACCCTCCCAACGGTCTTTGGGAATGATGGAGAGGAACGGATGGTGTGTTACCAGAGCAACCATGTCGGACCTACCCTATCAACCAAACTCAATGAAAACTTTGGATAACATGGAAGGTGCTTGGCGAGACGCTTCCACAGTGAGTCCATTGTGCAAGAACCATGAATGTAATGAAAATGATATGTTACAATGGTATGAACTTTTCAATGTGAGCAACAATGCAATGAAAAGGTTAGGATAACCGAAAATGCCTTGGCTAGGGATTTGGTGGTTTATCCATATTATGAAATAAATGAAATAAAGTAAAGCAAAGGAAAGAAAGGAATACCTCAAATATTTCAAGCGATGTGTGAATCCTATACATAATGATAACAGTAGTTAGTGAATCACTTGAGGTAAGCTCGTGTTGGATATCTTAGCTTTTCCTTATTTTAGGATCCTTAGTTGATCCTTGGAGTTCCTTGACCTTAGTGGTGAGGTCGTTTGAGTGGAGATTAGGGGTTGCTTCGGCTCGACTTGAAGTATCATACCCTTGGTATTCAATTGACGTTACGGTTTTAATTAGATACACTTGTTGGCGATATGCATATGTCCCAATTTCCTTGTGTTAGGCTTACACTATGTGCACTTTAGTTTCTTTACTGTTTTCGTACTTTGTTTGTGGACACGTAGGCACGCACCGCATGTGCATGCTTGGTAGTAGTTAGGGGTTTTCTCACTGAGTCGTGGTTTGCTCAGACCTTCTTTCTTTTCCTTTTTCTAGTCTGTGTTGCAGGACTAGCTGGACTTGGAGTTGGAGTCAGCTGCTGGGTTTTCTTGGACTCTGCCACCTCCGTTTCAGTGACTTCTTTGTACAGGGTAGTGTAGTTACAGATATGCAGTTGTACTTTCTTTTACTTGTACTGTAGTTTCAGTTTCGGTTTAGTTGTAGTTGTATCCTTACACTCCAGTACTTCAGTTGTATCCGACTTCGGCATTGTACTTCACTTCCGCTTTTCATTTCATGTTGTATCATGTTTGTAATGATAATTCAACTATATGGATCTGATTGACAAGTAATGATCTCCCCTGTTATTTATTTAAATTGTTTTCAAAAAAATGGTTTGAAAATCCGGGGTGTGACATAGACAAAGCTTGTCACTTAACGGAGTATTGAGTCACAGATAGGGCTGTAAATGAACTGAGCCATTCGCGATCTATTCGAGGCTCGATTTGGTAAGAGCTTGTTCAAGTTCGATTCGTTTATTAAATGAGCCAAACATGAACCTCAATTTTAGGCTCGTTTCATAAATGATCCTAACCTGAGCATAACAGTATTCAGCTCGACTAGGCTCGCGAACCTAAAATATATGTACAAAATAAAGTTTTTATGTAAAAATTTATACATAAATGAATTTATATGTGTAAATATATGTTTGTATAAAATAAAATTCTCAAAATTTATGAATATATAAACTTTTATAGATATGTTTCTTATAATTAAGCATGTATAAATCTTATTTATTTATAGCCTAGACCCTTATGCATGCATAAATAGGTGTTAATTTTTCGTTTGTTAAGGTTCGTGAACACGTTCGAGTTCGATTCAAACCTAGGAGAGTTTGGCTTGAGCTCGGCTCTTCAATTTTTCACTAAGTTCGAGTTTGAGTTCAAGTTCGCTAAAATCTTAACAAAACAAACCCAAAAATTATAAAGTTCGGCTCGATTCGGTTCGTTTGCAGCCCTAGTCACAGACATGGAGACCTGCTCCAAATACTCAAACTGCTTGCGGATTTGGTCTCTATATGACTCTAGAAAATGCTGGATGTCGAAGATGGCCTCAAATTCTATCCATGTCATCTTCCCAATTGGATCCTGGGCAATCAAAGGGTTGAGGGCCCCAGCTGCCCTAAGAACATCACGACGGGCTTCCATAATCGAAGACCAACACTCATTGGCCTCACCAATGAGCTGATAGGAGGCAAAAGAAATCCTCATATAATTCTCCTGGATCCTCAGCATATCTAGGATCTTCCTCACCTCAGACAACCAATGATTTGCAACTAGAGGATCTCCTTCCCCACTGAACTTGGGAGGGTCCATCCTTCTAAATTCTCTAAGGACATCCACCGCACTATCGACCTAAGCCTCTCTAGGAGCAGCAACTCCACGACTTGCTTCAATCATAGCAGCAACAAACTCTCTCATGAATGGATTTGGAATGAGTAGTCCCTCAGGAGCTGGCACAATAGGTGGAACAACATGAGGGAAGTCATCATACTGCCCGGTGACTTCCTGACTACCTTCATATGGTACGGAGAGCTCTCGGTATCCCCTTTCTCGACCCACTGCTCTTCGGGGAGGCATACCGACTACAGAAAGAAAGGATGCCAAAAATTAGCTAGAATCAAGACCCATACCCAACAACAGAGTAGAATAGACTGGAAATAACCACAACTACACGAATAAGAGGTCCATTTCTCAATAATAAGGCAAGGACACACTAGACATCATCTACTGGAGTCAAACTCACAGGAATAGCAACACTCGGATAA
>NMUG010005879.1:0-12879 GCA_002855965.1 Monotropa hypopitys | reverse complement strand
AGTACGGGAAATGGAGCTTTGGGCATAACTATTAGTCAAAGGCTGATTAGGTGGTTACGAGGCCTCAGGGCTGATTGCCCGAGCTACCGGCTGCTTAGCCGAGCTCAAAAGGCGAAGGATGCTCAGAGGTGGACTGTCCCTTTGCCGAGCAAAAGTGCTCCGGCAAGTGGGAGGTCGACAAATGACACGGGAAGGTCAGGGGTGTTTATGAGATGGTCTGGCATGCTTGCCGAGCTGAAGTAAGTTCAGTCGGAGGGTCATAAGGGGTTTGCCTGGATTGGTTGGCCAAGTGCCGAGCTGTTGAGCTAAAGAACAGGGGTTCGAGTTGCTTCGGTTAAGCCAAAGGAAGGCTGCCGAGCATGGGCTAGTGCGGCCAGGTCCCCTGATGGACTTGCCGAAACAAAGGTAAGAACAAAACATGATAAAATATGGCTGAAGGACTAAGTGTGTACCTGAGTTTACAGGGGCTATTTTAGCAACCTCTGCCGAGCTGAGTACTTCGGGGAAACTAGTTCGGGCAGTGGGGTTCTTCTGGACGAGGGAGCAGGTGGTCCGGATGAGCTTGGAAGGCTGCTAAGACTTAGAAAAATATTCTAAGTGTTCGGCTAGGGACCGCCGAGCACAGGGTCCTTCGGTGGGATGGCTCTTTCTCTCTCTAAAAGCTTTGAATGCAAGATGGAGTTGGTGGGAAATGAATGCTCCACAAGGGCTGCTTGTATAGGAGTTCGGAGGGGTTGAAGGGTAGTTGAGAGCATTTAATGACTGATTTGATCTTTCCTTAAACCTGTCGAACGACTCAGGGAGTTGTCCCATTAGAGTTAGGTCTGAGCCCTCTGTCAGGAAAGTCTAAACCTGCAATGTGCTATCCCATCAGAGTCAGGCGGCAGGTCAGTCCGGATGGGACTTGACCCTGCAGCTCGGCATGGCAGCTGCCGCGCAGCTGGCATTCGGGTCCGGAGCGGGGCGGTCGATTGTGCGGTGCTGGGCTGGGCTAGGCTGGGCTAGGCTGGACCAGCTTGGTCTGGCTTACTTCCGAACGACTGGGCTCCTCCCACTAAGGCTTGCTAACTTATTTAGATTTCTTATGGGTCCATTATTCCAACACTAAACCCAAATGGTTTAAATACTAGCATATTCCGAATTTATTTCTAATGACTTATTTAATTATGAAATCATATTTATTTAGGACGGGGTCTCATAGGACCGAAGGGTCCTCATACCGAGCAGGAACTCTACCGAGTAGGGGCTTGCTGAGATGCCAAACTAAGGGTTCTGGTGAGCTATGGTAGTGCAGGAAGTAGAGCTTCGGACATGACTATTAGTCGAAAAGATTACTGTGATGATTACAAGGCCTTAGGGCCAAAAGCCCGAGCTACTAACTTTTCGGCCGAGCTGAGATAGCGAAAGCACGGTCAACCATTCTGCCGAGCATTGGTGCTACGGCATTTGGGAGGTCGGCAGTGCTATGGAAATAGTTAGGGGGTGTTTGGGAATGGTCCGGCATACTTTGCCGAGCTGAAGTCAGTTCGGCCAAGTCCTTTGGAGGGCTTTGCCGAACAAGAATGAGAACCAGACATGATAAAATATAACCGAAGGACCAAATGATTACCTGAACTGATCCTCTGGTCTGCCAAATAGTTGGCCGAGCTGAGGCAGACTCCTGGGCTGGAGAAATGAACCGAAGAGCTAAGGAAAACTGACTTTGGAAAGTAAGAAGTGGTCGGCTAAGTGTGCTGGAGGTCGGGGAAGATCTGCCGAACGACTAAGTGTCCAGATCTCAGAGTTTCTCTCTCTCTACAATTGAATACGGAGGAGTTTGGTGGAAAATGAATTCTTCACAAGGGCTACTTATATAGGAGTCCAGAGGGGTTGGGGTAGTTGAGGGCATTTAATGGCTGATTTGATCTTTCCTTAAAGCTATCGAACTACCCATGGAGTTGTCCCATCAGAGTCAGGTCTGAGTCCTCTGTCAGGGCAATTTGAACCTGCGAGGAGTTGTCCCATCAGAGTCAGGCGGCGGGTCAGTCCGGATGGGACTTGACCCTGCAGCTCGGCAGGGCTGCTGCCGCGCAACTGGCATTCGGGTACGGAGCAGGGCGGTCGGCTGTGTGGCGGGTTGGGCTGGTCCGAACCAAGCTAGTCTGGCCTGTCCCCCCATCGGCTGGGCTCACTCCTTTAGGCCACCTAACTTGTTTTTAAAGGTTTCCTATGGGCCCTTTTATACTAACATTAGATCCAAATGATTTATTAAATACTAGCAAAACTCCGAAATATTTTTAAACAACTTATTTAATTATGAAAACCTTATTTATTTGGGACGGGGTCTCCCATCCTCCCCTCCTTAAAGAAAGTTTTGCCCCAAACTTTAAAACAACTTATCAGTATGAATTTACGGAAATAAATTTACCTTGCTCGAATAGTTCTGGGTACTTCTGGCGCATATCGTCATCTTTCTCCTAGGTGGCCTCGCTTCCAGATTGGTTCTCCCACCACACTTTGACTAAAGGGATTATCTTGCTTCGGAGATTCTTTTCTTGTTGGTCTAAAATTTTTACTGGCCTTTCTTCGTAGGATAGAGAATACCTGGAGTCTGACTTCGGATTCTTCGGCATTGGTTGTACGGCAAGAACTTCATTTGCCTCGATTTGCCTAAGCTCTGACCGAAGTTGCTCCTCTTATCGGTGATCTACCATGCTATGGACCACGTTGATGACACAGGGCAGGCTTTGGGTCTTCCCTCGGCACTGCGGCAACAGTCTTCTTTGCATCAATATATTCCCCCAGATGGCCTGCGGTGACCATCTCCTCAAGGAAGTCTTTGTAGGCTCGGCAATTGGTCGTCAGGTGGCCCTTCTCTCTGTGGTAGGAGCACCTGAATTTGTCATTGCCCTTCCTGGGGGCTCCCAAACATTTCTCCGGCCATCTAAAGAATGGTTCCTTTTCGATTTTGCGAAGGAGCATAAATGTCAGCTCTTTGAAGATGATAGTATGTGCCACGAACTCGAACGGTTTGTATGTTCAGAGCTCTCCTAACTGGATAGTATTGGTCTCTTTTCTTCTGACCGCACTGTTGTTGTTGGGTCCATGGTCGGAGCGTTGCTCGGCCTTACTTCTTTCCTCCTTGGCCTCTTCAAGTTTCATATGGAGCTCAATTCTGTCCATGAGCTCATTCATTGTGGCTGGAGGGAACAACATCAAATCCTCGGATCCAGGCTGAGCTTGAAGGATATCACTGCGATTTTTTGATTGCAGTCTTCAATCTCATTGAAGAGGTCCGAATACCAGGTTGTGTATTGGCGCAGAGATTCTGACCTCGCTCACCGAAGGCCGAGGAGGGAATCAACATCTTTCTTGACTCTAGAGCTGGTGATGAACTGAGCCAGAAAGGCCATTGACAGTTCTTTCCATAAAGAGATGGACCCTACTGGCAGTTGGTCAAACCAAATCAGTCCAACCTCTCCTAGACTGGAAGGAAAAATCTTGCACATTAGGACATCCTCCCCTGAGTAGAGGGACATCATCTGCCTGAAATGCACAATGTGAGTATATGAATTCATCTTGGGATCATATTTGTTGAATTTGGGGCCAGATAAGCCTACCGGAGGCCTCATGACTTCAATCTCTAGTGAAAATGGGGAGCATGGCAACCTCTTTTGTCGGCGTTGCTCTTGAGTCTGAGCTGGATGGACCTCCCTTCTCCTCTTTTGAGTGACTTCTTGCTCTGAGTAAGGTGTCTGGATGTCTCCGTGGCCACTGCATCTCTGGCTTCTTGTTGGTGACAAATCTCGTTCTGCCCTTGGGCGGGGTCTGTCAGCTAGGATCGCTGCATTGGGGCCGAGGCAGTCGAAGACTGCTGGCCGACGAATCTCGGCCGAACGTTCATCCCTATGCCGGGGAGGCAAGAGGCACTGTCTAATGCGACGGTTCTCGTATGCCTCGCGCCAGGCAGGAACCTCGTTCTTTCTTCTTCCCATCATGTTGAAGACCGAAGGTCTCTCTTGCTCAGACCTGCTTCTGCTCTAGGAGGGTGTTTGGTGCTCCGGCTCCTCTTCTTCGGCGTGACTAGGGACATGGACTGCCCTCTTCTTCCCGGTAGCCTCCCTTAGGAGGACCATCTTGCACAGCAGGGCATCGATTTGGTTCTCCCTCCTTTCCAAGTAACTTTCTAACTTGCAAATATACTGCCTCGTGGTTAGCTTTGTTGGAGGATCAGGGCAAGGATTAGTGTATAAGCTGGAATCGTCGGCATGAGTTTGCACGGGGTACGGACAACAAAGTCCTCCTCCCTCGCAATATCTTTTTCTTTGGCCCTTCGGCCATCATATATGTTTTCTCTTGAGTTTTGATTCTTGGAGTTCATCTTCAAGGTTGAACAGAACGGTACGAGAGTTTCGAGAGTTTGAGAAAGGTTTCTCTAGAGGAGTTGCCAATTGTTTGAGGTAACCCTTTTGTGTGGTGGATCCAAAATGCAAATGGTGGAGATGGGCTGAGCTGCAAAAGAGAAAATGTTAGGCTACCAGCAGATGTCACCAGTGAACCCTCCGATGGCTAAGTCAGCGAGAGTTTTGAGAGATAGAAAGCAAATTGACAGAGGTTTGGCTCTAGGAGAAAGTGTACCTCAAGCATTGAATGCTCTCCTCTATATATTGAACTGTCGACGAGTGTGTAGCACGCGCTTCGACGCGAGTAGGCCTCCCTTTTGTGCCATTGGACAGTGCACATGTCCCCTCTGCATGCCTGAGTGGCTGACCGACCGGTTGGCTCCCGATAGTGTCAGGCGGTGCCACTTGACTGTATTGGGCGGCAGAAAAGCTGAAAAGGTGGTCTGACGTACTACGCGAATCAGGGAAAAGCTGATCTTTGTGTCAGGCGTGTGTCTTCCATCTGCGCAGAATCCGGGATGCTGTCCTCCAAGGGAATCTTTCCTACAGTCGAGGTTGTTGTCATGTTCGATCGAAGGAGCACCCTTCAGCGCTAATGTGTCGTTGGCAGGGAGATGTCCCTGGACTATGATCCTTTAGTGCTGAAGCAAGCCCCCAGGGAGCCCCTCCGTTGGCCCTATCTCTGCTCGGCCCTCTTATCTCTGGCCTGTGGACTGGTCCTCCTGGAGGAGGTCATGGCTCGGACCTCTCTTTGGTTCGGCCCCCAACACTTTGTAAAGAAGTTCAGGTTTGTGATAGAAGCGGTAGGACGCTAGCCTTTTGTTTTTGTTTTATAAAACCTAATAAACTAAAGCATAAGACAATAAAAATAAAACTATGTTAAACTAAACAGAATGGCTACGGGGGTTCTAACACCTAGCCTAGGTCATGCTAGACTTCACCAAAATCCCATGACAATACGAAGGAAGGATTACGACATAGGACCTCCCCCAGAATGTTTGGCTATCAAGCACACGTCACGGGTCAAGAGATGGAACGGGGACTAGAATTTAGTTCTCTAGGCCTACTTACACCTTGCGTGACATAGCTACAAGCATGGGATGTGCCATATTATGTCGATGGCCCATCAAATAAGTTAACAACCCTTAGTTGGACACGAGATGAGATCCACATGCTCCCAACCCCTATGATACCTCAAGACTACAAATGTCTATCAATTGGGTGATTTCAAGGGGAATTCGTTCACTTGAGAATTTTGTCGAACACCTGGCAGGACATCGCACCAAGCATGGGATGTGCTATTATTCATGTCTACAGCCCATTAAGGTTATTAACACCACTAGACTTAGACCTTAGGTATGAACTCAATACACCCTAGACCACACTAATTAAGCCCAAAACATGGAGCAATCAACGCAAGGTTTGGGGTACTAGTCACCCTATGGCCAAACCAAGAAGGCTAGCCTTCCATTACAACTACAACATTCACAAAAATCAGAAAAACACAAAGAAAACAATACATCAAAATATAAAAACGAAATTCCATTCAACTTAACCCATCAAACAAAGTACATAACTAGAGAAAGGGAGAAAAGCCTTACAAGGTTTGTGAAGACAAAAACTCGAAAACTCTATGGAATATTCTTGGAATGAAGAGAGAAGGATAAGGAGAAACATGGAGGTAGAGAGAGGTGCTTTCAACCTCCCTAAACTCTAAAAACTATACAAAAATATCTCTCTCATGAAATATACATGAGTATATATACTCCCGACCCAAAAGAATTACAAAATGTCATTACTGAACTGATTCTGTAGAAATTGTACAGGAGGTACTGGTACCCGTACATGTGAGGGACCGGTACCAGCAACATTTCAGCCCAACTGATGACCTACTGCCCAAACAGAGGGACCGGTCCCCCGACATGTCGTGGACCGGTACCCGACCTCAGCCTTGCCCTTCTGTCTTGTTTTTCCTCTTGCTTTACAGGAAAACCGAGCCTCTCCTACCGGAAGTCGGCGCCTCTGTATCTCCTTCTCTCTCTCTTGCTCTTCCGGAAGTTCACCCATCCATTTACGGGAATTGGGGGAAGTATCAGTACCCCACCTGTCTGGGGACCGGTACCCAGGCCTTAGTTGGCCTTCTGTTTTGTTTTTCTGGAAGATGCTTCTTGCTTTGGCTTCCTTCTTCTAGTAAATGGGAGCCCTTTTTTCGAAAATTGGCACCCTTGATGCTCCTTTGATGCTATACTTTCACCTAATGGCTTGGGATGGTATTAGGAACTTCCGGACTCATCCGGGTCTCGCTAAATTACCTGAAAATATATATAAGAACTACAAAACAAAATAAACATAAATATGAACTAAATATAAATAATGAAAGAAAGAACTACAACAAAATGGGAAAGGAATAGATATACAAAATTACAAAATAGTGTGTCTATCAGCCCGTCCCATCTAAATGATTTAGTTTATTATTTATATTAATAATTGAATTATGATGTGGTTGATGATATAAAATGATAAGTATTGTAAGGAATGGTTATATCATGCCTAATTAAGTCTAAGGGGTTGATTAGTAAATGGCATGGAAGTATAAGGTGTCTTGAGGTAATTTGTGCATTGTATGTTAGTGTGAGGGAGAGAGAATTCTAGAGAGAGAGGTGGAAGGAGAAGGGGATTGATCATAGGAAATCCTTAAGGATTCATCATCATCCTTCAACAATCATAAAGTATGTCTCTCTCTTTCTCTCTCAATCTCATTTCTAAATTTGTCCAAATGAGTAGTAGATCTAGGTTTTTCAAATTTTCAGATTTGGGGAGTTCTTGGAGGGAAATCCTTGATTAAGGGCCTTATACATGTTTATGGGCCTTTCATATTTGGGGGAGTTATTGGTGGGAAATCCTTTATTAAGGGCCTTATACATGTTTATAGGCCTTAAAATTGGAGTATATATACCCTATGATAGTGTGGGAGGCTTAGGTATGTAAGGTTTGTAAAGTTTAAAAGCCTAGAATCGAGTTTTGGGTGATTGGAGAAGAATGGGATCGCAAATTGACAACTGAACCTTTTTTGATCTGTGATTTTCGCTCGAGCACAGCCTAGTTTGCTCGACCGACTGGAGTTCTGCTCGAGCGACATGTTTTGAAGGGTCGAGCAAAATGGTATTTTAGGAGCTCTGGTGTCGAGCGGGCCATTTTTGCTCGAGCAGAGGGTCGAGCGAAATGACCAGTTTTGGGAAATTTTGAGGATTTTGACCGAATTTGAGTAGTGCATTGATTTTTAAGGTGTTGTGGCTCATACAAAAATTTAATTGGGATCTAAGGTGACCTATTGAGAGAGGTTTGGAAGTCTTAGGTGTTTGAGAGTTCTTATGGAATTAAATTAACTTGTTGTTGTCCCTTGATCATTGAATTATTATTAAATCATTAAAAATCTATCACAGGTAGAGTGGTAGATCTCTCCATCATATCATGGAGGCGGCTTTGGCATCATTTCGATTCTGGTGAGTTTGTGTTAGATATGAATTACCATTTATTCATATGCAAACAAGTATTTATAGAGTTCCCTTGTTTAATTAAATGAGCTCCTTTATCATTGCAAGCATATTAGTAATTGGATAACATGGATATTGTAGATGCACATAGTAGAATGATATGCATAAAATGAACTAAAGAGAAGAATAATTAGGATAGTATAGTGGAAGTGTGGTAAACCCTTGTATGTCTATGTTTCTATCGTGATACTTGTATATACACGTTATGCAACTTGATATGGTTGATTGGATGAGTTAGCATCTAATAACATAAAGTATGGCTTCAATTGAGCCTTAGTATCCCAATGTGAATTATAAATTGGACTGCATCTTCTATATGAGTCCGTGTGTTTTGAAATTTTATTTCTCATGTCTATATTATAAATATAGAGTATGGCACGCGTGTAATGTGTCAAGGTGGCCAGTGTGGGCAGAATAAGTAATAAAACTTATAAGGTGGCCAGTGTGGGCATTTTCGACAGTTTTGCCAAGAGGTTTGTGTATAGCCTAAGATGGCCAGTGTGGGCAGAAATATTAATAAATAATAAATATAGCCAATTGGACTGGCCTTCGGGCAAGTGAAAATATGATAATCATTGTGTGTGTGTGTGTTTCACCCTAGTGTTTGTAAAATATGATTATCCTTCATAGGAATGTAAGTGATTGGGAATGTGAAGCTAACTTATACGATAACATGCTAATAGGATTTTCCCAGTCGTTGATTAACGGAAAAACCCTTAGTTAGACATTAATAATTTATAAACAAGAAAATACTACTCTAACTAGTAGAGTGGCAAGTTCGAGGTCGGTCCGGAGTTGAAGGTAATTGCTTGATTTAGAAGTTTGGTTTTGCAAATGAGGCGGTAGGACGCTAGCCTTTTGTTTTGGTTTTATAAAATCAAAGGAAAGAGAAGATGAAAACTAGTTAAACTAAATGGAATGGCTATTGGGGTTCTAACACCTACCTAGGTCAATGCTTGACTACTCCATTATCCATGACAACACGAAGGAGGGATCACGACATAGGACCTCCCACGGGGTATTTGACTCTCAAGCACAAGTCACGGGTTAAGAGATAGCACGATGATTAGAATTCGGTCCTCTAGGCCGACTTACACTCGTCGGCCGACATGCTCAAAGCACGGAGTGTACATGGCACAAACCGTCAAAGAGGTTGACAAACCTTGGTTGGACCCGAGGTGAGGACTACATGTTTCTAACCCCTTATCTAACCCAATACAACAATTCTATATCAATTAAGTGGTTTCGAGGTGAATTCATTCACTTAGTCATTTTGTCAAATACCTAGCGGGACATCGCACCAAGCATGTGTCGTGTCATTATTCATGTCGACGACACATCAAGGTGATTAACACCACTTGACTAAGACCCTAGGTAGTGAATTCCTACACCCTAGGCCACACTAGTTTAGACAAAAACATGGAGCATTCAAACACTAACCAAGGCAGGGGTGCTAGTCACCCCATGTCCAAACCAATGAGGCTAAGCCTCCATTACACTACTCAACATCACAAACACATAAACATAAGAAAACACAACCATTGAAAATGGAATATAATTTTATTAAAACATAAGTGCATAAATAAAATACATAAATGGGAATAGGAGAACCAACCTAACGTCGTCAATGCTCGGTCGGAGCTCCAAAACCCAACGGAAAGCCCTCAAATGAGGGGAAGAAGAAGGAGGGAGAGAGGGAGGCTCTCAACTCTCAAAAAACCCTAACTAAAATACCTAATATCCATAAAATCGGAATATACAACATATATATACTCCCCCTCAACCTTAATTACAAATTTGCCATTAATGAACAAAAATATGCAGAAATACAAAGGGGTACCGGTACCCATGAAAACAAGGGACCGGTCCCTTTCTCTCCCAAAAACTAACTGCACAAAAGGTACCGGTGCCCACCTTTTCAAGGGACCGGTCCCTCTTCACAGGTTGACCATTTTTTGCTTCTTCTCGTTAGCTTTCCAACGCCATATTACAATTGGCAATCAGAGCTACACATCAAAAGTTATGCCCATTTCAGTGCCTTTGGTTCCTCATTTGATGTTCAAGCTTCACCGGGTGCTTCCGCAAGGCTCGGGTGGTATCGGGGACTTTCGGACTTGTCCGGGGATCGATAAATAACCTGAAAAACAAGGAAAACTACAAAACAAGGCAAAACATAAAAACGAACTAAAATGTAAATGAAAATGCAAATAACTAGAATAAAAAGGGAATGAAATCGGCACAAAAAATTACAAAATAGTATGCCGATCATAGCGTAATTGATTTATGCATGTGCTCAAATATAGCATTGATACCTGTTTGTTAAGTGAAGAATGTAATGAATGTTCATCCTTTGTGGAAAAGGTGTGTTGTAACTACTTTTGATTTTATGTGTATGTAGAACGTTAGAATTGGTAAATTGGTCATCTCTTGAAATAAAGTATTGGAATTCACTCAAAATGGTCATACATGCTTATGTGCTTTATGTAAACCGTTTGAGGTTGTTGTGTAGTGGTAGAGGGCATTTCACACCTTTTGTACCTTATATGTTGTTTGTACACATATATTGTAGACACATTGAGATAGAATGGATAGTCCCTTGGAGTTGTCACCCTTCTTGGGCATAGAGTAATAAGAATGTGAATGTGGACATTATTGTTTAACTATCATTGAAATTGGAAAATGGATAATATGGAATCACATGAGCAAGATAAGGCAATAGATATGCATGAATTGGTAAATGAACAAGGCACGTGAAATTATTAATTAAAGCTTATGTTGGCTTTCTTTTGTGTTGTTAATTCAAAGTGATTATGTTATATCAATAAATCTTTTGTTAGTTATATGTTTAAATGTCATATCTAACAAGCTTTAGATTTCCTTGCTTATTGTCTTTCTTTTCATTTGGCATGGAAATCTAGGTTGTGGAGGCTTTGAGGTTCGGGTCCACTATAGTCAGCTTGGAGCATCTTGAGCTCCTTCAATGGGTGTTTTCAGTTATCTTAGTAGGTGGTTGTATTGGCTAGTATTGTTAGCATTTTCTTTTGATAGTGATGTTAGCCTGATTAGGCTTATTCAGTTATTGTAGATGTATTTAGGAAGTAGTAGCCATGTAACTTTTTCGGTGGTTAAGTTCTTGTGTTATAATAGTTGAGTATTTGATCTTCCATTGTATTGAGTGGTTGTTGATCACTTGGAGTTTTATATTGTGAAATGTTATGTTGAGAGGTGATGTATTATCTTGAAGTTTATTTTGAGGTTTTCATAAATTTTATCTTGTGGTGATATGTGGTGAGTGGAATTGCTAAGGTTTATTTTACCTTGAGACTTGGGATTTTGTAATTGAGGTCTTCTTTGTAACGTTCTCCTTCCAATATTCATTTTAATTTAAATGATTATTGGGACGGGTCATTACAGCTTGGTATCAAATCTTAGGTTGTGAGATTCTTGAGTTAATGGTTGAAGTTGATGATTAGTGATGGAGTTTAGTAGTGGACCCTAGGATGGTTAAGTGTTTTGAGGTTTTGTGTTTAGCCGAGATGATGACTTGAGGTCGTAGAATCGATTATGTCTTGAATGTGTAGTGAGTCAAGTTTTGGTCTTGTCGTCACTAACATTTATTTTGCTAACGGTTGTGTTGGTTATGATATGTATATAAATTGTTGTAGCAGGTTTTCTAGTATGGATCATTGTCATCTTGCAGGTGCAGATCCTAATGCACTAGGCTTAGGTGAGGGGAATTATCCAGTTATGGAGGGTATGAGTCGTTTGATGGCAGTGGTCACTCAGTTGGCAGAAAATCAGTTAGAATTTTAGCATTGGCGAATGGCCCAGTCAGTTGGTAGAGATTCAGTTATGAATTTAATAGCAAAGTTTCAGAAGTTGTATTCCATAGAGTTGAAAGGTTCAGTGTTGCCTTGTGAGGCAAAAAATTGGCTGAAAGGGGTTAAAAGAGTTTTTGAGGTCACGAGAGTATCCGATGAGGAAAGAGTAAGATTGGAAACCTTTATTCTAAAGGGTGAGGCCTTGTGTTTGTGGGAGGCCATGGAACGTCAATTGTTGGCACCTTTGTTGGGGGTACTACCTGTTGTGCCTAGGATGGGAAATGTTCGTAGAAAGTCTTAATGAGTATTATTGTCCAAAAAGCTATAGATTTGAACAAGAAGTGACATTCCTATATTTAAGGCAAGGCGAGATGAGTGTGGCAGAATATGAAGTGAGGTTTGCGGCCTTGTCTAGATATGTGGTGGAGTTAGTAGACTCGGAAGAGAAAAAGTATAGAAGGTTTAGAAATGGGTTGGAATCCGATATATTATCTAAGTTAATTTCATATAGAGAGAGGTTATACCAATTTGGTAAATATGACTAGGAGGATTGGGAAAGATAATGATAAGATGGTTGTGTAGAAATAAAAGAAATAGAATGGAGTTTTCTCGCACAAAACAATCTGGTGGTAACAACATGGTTCGCAAGGGAGAGAAAATTTTAATGGTAAATGATAAGTATAAAAGTAACCAATCTGGTAGTGAGGGATTGGGTCAAATTGTGAGACCACGAATTGGTGCGAGTGATTATGATTCTTCTAAAAGATGTTTCGGTTGTGGGGACATTGGACATATAATGAGAGAGTGTACTGATTAGGCTCAAGGTTTAATGTGCTTTAGGTGTAACAAGTTTGGATACAAGGCAGTTCAGTGTCCACAGAACCAAAATGAGTTTCAAGTGGCATTTGTGAATCAAATGGTGAATGAGTACCCTATTAGTAAAAGGGATGTGGTATGTTTTGGGTGTAAGGAAGTCGGGCACATAAAGTCTAAGTGTCCTAAACTTCAAATGGTGATCGAGGTAGCAGTGAGTCGTGTTCCATCCAAGAGCAGGAAAGGGAAAGGTGTCGTAGAGGCTCCAGGAGTGCGGGTTATTTCAACCTCACAAAAAGTGCAAGACAC
>NMUG010005878.1:0-12881 GCA_002855965.1 Monotropa hypopitys | reverse complement strand
GTAACGACCCGTATTTCTTAAATGCATTTTCTGGAATTAAATTCGCTAGTAAAAATATTAATCGATGTTTTCTACCCTTGGGAAGGTTGTGAGTTAGTCTTAGGACAACAATTTAGCTTGAGAATCATTGAGGAAGGATCCTAGGATGCGTCGAGAAGGGCCGGGGTGACTTCGGAGCAGTTCTGGGCAGTTCTCTGTCTACTCGTCCAGACGGGAATTGTGGTGGTTCCGGACGAAGGAGTAGAACTTCGGGTGAAAGCTTCAGGAGGGCTGGTCCGGACGAGGATGGGTCCCGTCCGGAAGATTTGGTGTGGCCATCCAGACGACAGGTCTCCCGTCCGGACGAGGAACGGTAGAAATGCGATTTTTGGGATTTTAAGTATGGGTATTGTTGTCTTTAACCATGGGGTATATATGGGACCCTTGAGTTCGAACTAGGAGCATTTCTTCCCCATTTCTCAACCCTAAAACACATTCTCTCTTCTCTCTCTACCTCCCATGGCTCTCCCTCCTTCTCTCTAAATTTTCAAGGCCTTCCGAGCATCCCACGGAGTTCTTGGGAGCACTAACATCGTTTTCCACATCGAGGGCTTTTCGGCAACGTAGGTGGCGAAGTTGTTCTCTTAAATTTTCGGGTAAGTCATTCTTGAAAGTGGTTTTCTCATGGTGGTCATTTGGAGACTTTTATTCCCCTTGACATGACCTTTCCATCTTTGTGCATAGGTTCGTCGGTGCCAATAATTCCGCGACTAGGGTTTCCTCCATTATTGGAGCTTGAGGTAAATGTTCTTCTATCTTGTGCTCGTGTGATTGTGTTAGGTCACCTAAATGATTTTCAAGAATTAAAATCAAAGAATTTCTATAAAAACTATGTTTTGGGAAATCATGAAATTTACATGTTTGATTGAATAAAATTGGAACCATCCTTGTATTGGAATTGAGAGTTCTTGGTGACTGTGAGCATGTGTGATAGTCAATTTCATGTCTAGGACTTGTAATTGAATTATTGGAGTTTGATGGAAATTTTGGGGTTTTGTCCTAGGTGTTAAATTTAGTAGAATTGAGCGGTGATCTTGTGCCCGCTAGGTGTTTGATAGAATGCCCAAGAGGCTTACATGTGTAATTCATGGTTCCCTAGGATTGTTAAGCCTTGGTTAGGCCCTTGTGTCCGGCCTCGGATGGATTGGGAGATATTATTCCGGCCCTTGTATATGGCCCTTGATTCATGGATGATGAGTGAGGATCGTTGTTTTGTAAGATGGCTAGATCTTACATAGGCCATTGTGTGTGGCCTTGAGCTTATGATTGAGAAATTGGATTATGGATTAGGTGTCCTTGGTGACTAGGACCCTTGTGTGCACTTGTGCACAATATGTGTTTGGTGAAATACTTTGGTGAAGAGAATTGGGTATGTATATGTGAATTCGTCACACTAGGCTAGGGAACTCGTTCCTAGGCTATCGATACTTTTTGTAGAAATGATTAGGTGAATTCGTCACCCTCGATCGGGAATTTTTCTCTCGTAGGCAAACTCGTTGCCCTTGATGGAGAATTCATCTCCTTCTACTCGTACTTGAAAATATACTCAATTCACCTATATTAAACAACCAACTAAACTCAATAAGAAACTCGTGGACTCGATGACTTAGTGACCAAACGATGTGGTCTTCGAATATTTGTAAATTGTGCATCCCTCGTGGTGTTAAAGGAATCCAAGATTTGCTCAAAATAGTGAAAATTGTTCATGATCTTCTGGAACATCGGGCTCCATCTTCTGGAAGATCAAGTGTTAATCGATTGCTCAATCTCAGCAACAGATTGCTCCTCAATGAATGGCCAGATCAGCATTAGTTGATATTTCTATTATTGTAGTTTGTCTTGTAGTTAGTGGTAGCATTGTAATAAAATTGAATGTAAAAGTGACCCTAACAGAATATGCTAGGGTACAGATGCCTATAAATAGAGGCTATCTCAGCTGTAAGAATGTACTCTGCAATTTATAATTTTAGTAAAAGTCTCCTTCTCCATTGCTGTTTTGAGAGTCGATTACCTCTCCACTGGTAAAGCATTATTGCTTTATCAGTGATGCTCATAGCTATGCTCTAGCTTCAATTACAGTTCATAATAAGCTGATCAGTTCTATTTTGATTCTTCTGTTTGCTACAATCCATGGATCTATGAACTGTGATTTCATATGAGGTTGAAGATGGAGATGCACTATCCAGATTCTGAAATGTTAACACGTGACACTTTGTGAGTTGGTGTATTCCTCGTAACACCTCGTACTTCGGTGCATTCCTCATGGCACCTCGTGTGACAGTGCATTCCTCGTGGCACTTCGGGAGTGGGTGCATTCCTCGTGGCACCTCGTGTGATAGTGCATCTCTCGTGGCACTTCGTGAGCAAGTCGACCCTTGAACTTGTCAAGGAGACTATAAATCGATACTGTGCTTAATGGTTTTCCAAATCGGTTTTAAATGTGATAGTCCATGTTTGTTGTAGGTCGGTCCTTTCTCGTGGGACAGTTGAGACTCATATGACTCTTTTCAAATGATAGTCCACGTTTGGGGTAAGCCGGTCCTTATTTAGTGAGGCGGCTGATACTCATGCGACTTGGTTTCAAAGTGATGCGAAGTCCGGAGTCGAACACACTAATAAAGCAAGATAAATCAATTCACCAACGTGTACCTATATAGATATTTATATAGAGGTTTGGAAGGGATAGATGATACCCAATGTGGTTTGGTGGATAGTGTGGAAATAAGCTAAGTCGTGAAATTAGCTAGTGGATTCAATGTGATGTTTGTCTAAGTCGTGGAATTAGCTAGTCGTTGATGTTTGCCTAAGTCGTGGAATTAGCTAGCGGTAGAAACGTGGTTCATCATGGATACTTGAAGGTATTGGCATTGTAGTAGATGGGTTGTGTTCTTGGGAGTGTCCTCCCTAGACAAAGTGATAGTTTACCATGTCGTCATAGTCGTGGTTGAGATCCTTGGCCCTTACGGCCTTTGTACTAGTATGTGTTGCCTTGTCGTGTGGATAAGGATACTTGGTGAAGAGAAGGTTTGACTTGTGATATTGATGGTTTTGGAAAAGATAGGAAGGCTTGGGTTCTCTTGGTATACTTGTGTAGATGAAATACTTGGCTAGACTCGTGAGTCTTGGTTTGGGATAATGGTAGTGGTGTTTGAAAATGTGTGAGTAATGGCATGCTTGGGATTGCATTGTAGGAATTCACACCACTTGCACATGTCACCATAATTGCATTTGCACTTGATAGGTGCATATTTGTTGGGTCTTTATGACTCAACCTTCTTTTTACAGTTCTTAGCAGGGTTACAGGGTTGGATAGCTAGTAGTGAGGAGTTGGCTTTGACTTGCTTCAGTTCCTTTCAGTGTGAGGAGCATTTCATGTTTATTTCATTTCAGCACTATAGCTTCCCCCCCCCTCTTTTCCCCTTGTAGCCTACGGGCATCCCATTTTTATTTAAAGAGTTGTAATATTCTTTCATGCAAGCAAGTTTTTATGTAATGGTATTGTTGTACTTCAATTCCAAGTAAGTTTAAATTGTAAAAGATTAGTAAAGAAGTGGTTTTACTATTCACGGCCCCCTTGTGATGTGATTTGATAAATGTGGTTTATTAATAATCATTCTTTTATTCCATTTCAAAAAAAATGGTTTGAAAATCCGGGGCGTGACAGTTGTAATATCATTTCAATTGCAAGCAAGTTTATTGTAAAGGCATTGTTCTATTTTAATCTCAAGTGTGTTCTAATTGTAATGAGATTGTAAAGATGTGTTTTGACTATTCACGGCCCCTTTGTAATGATGGTTGATTAATATGGTTTCATTTATAATCATTCTTGTAATCATTTCAAAAAAATGGTTTGAAAATCCGGGGCATGACAACTTGGTATCACAGCTTTTGTTCGAAAACCTTGGAACCTTGGGGAAACTTTTAGTTTCAATGGGTTCTTCATGTGCTTTCCATGGAGTCTTTTGTGTGTTTCCATGCATTGAGAGTTCCATGGCATTAGTTGTCACGCCCCGGAATTTCAAACTAGATTTTTTTAAACCAATTAAAATGGTGAACAACAATAGATAATTCTTTCTTTTTAGCGAACAAAGCCGGAGCACCCCAAGGTGAAGAACTAGGGCGAATAAAACCCAATTCATAAAGCTCCTGCAACTGAGACTTCAACTCTCGCAACTCGTCTGGCGTAAACCGATACGGTGGTACTGAAATAGGTGATGTACCAGGCAATAAATCGATAGAAAACTCCACCTCTCGCTTAGGCGGCAAACCTGGAAACTCCTCCAGGAAGACATCCGGAAACTCACAAACAACCGACGGCAACTCACTACGACGTGAAGGATCATCATCTAAGCTGAGAGTGGCAAGCATACAAGTGATGGAATCCCGCTCTCTGGGATCATAGAAACAAGAATCGACTGACTCTTTCCTATAGCAATAAACATAGAAATAAACTCCCTCAGGAGAGAAGACCCGCACTCGGCGTCGGTGACAATCGATATTGGCATGGAAGGTAGACAACCAATCCATTCCCAAAATGAGGTCAAACCCGAACATAACCAATACAATGAAATCGAAGGTAAAACGGTGGTCCTCTAGCGTCAACTCACAATCTCTGCAAACCCGGTCCAACTGGACAGGACCTCCAACAAGAGTATCTACAAACAAGGGTGGATCCAAAACGTCCACGTCCAACTCCAATGCACGGATGAATAATGCAACAATGAACGAATGCGAGGCACTTGAATTGAAAAGAATGCTAGCCTACGAATTATAGATAAGGAACATACCCCGAACAATAGAAGTCTCCGGCTGCTGCTGAGAAGTGGAAGGAGTAGAAGCTACTGGGATAGCAAAAGCTCTTCCATGAGTCGTCGGGCCCTGGTGGTAACCACCCCTCTACTGGAACTGATGTACTGGTCTGGCAGGCGTCACAACCCCGCCAGTACAAGAAGCCTGAACTGAAGGTGCTGGTCCTGACTAATAAGGGCGCTGATGCCCACTCCGAGGCTGCTGTATCGAACCTGCCTCACTGCGATCACCGTCTCTCCCTGGACAATCTTTGGCCATGTGACCCACCTGGCCACACTCGAAACAAGCGGAGGCTCTACAATCTGCTTGCATATGCCCCGTCTGACGGCATCGGTGACACACGACCGGGCTCTTTGCTGAACCCGCACCACTCTGCGACCTCTGGCCTCTAGAAAAGTGAGACGACTCCCTCTGGCGCTTCCTCCCAGAATTGCCTGATGATGAACTCGAGTTGGAAACCTGTCGACGCAGGTCCCAAACCTTCACCTCTCTCGGTTGCTCCCTCTTTGGCTCAATAGCCCTCGCACAGTCCACGATATCAGCAAAGACTCGAATACGTTGGCTCATCACTAGCCACTGAACTGAAGGGTGAAGACCCTTCTCAAAATGCTTGTATTTCCTCTCCTCCGTGCTCACCAAGTCAGTCGCAAATCGAGACAATGCCTGAAACCGCATGGCATAATGGGACACAGTCATCGTCCCCTGCTCTAACTGCTCAAATTGCTCGCGTAGCTGCTCCCTGAAGCTCTCTGGGAAGTACTGTCCCTCAAAGACAGACTAAAAATCAACCCAAGTCATCCCACGAATAGGATCCAGAATAGCCTGTGGATCAGCATCTCCAATGGCAAGCAAGCTGGCGCGACACATCTTTAGAATCGAACTCCACCACTGACTAGCCTCTCCGGTCAGCTGGTATGTAGCAAATGAGATCCGCAACTTGTCTTCCCCAATCTCCAGAGTGTCCAACACTTTTCTCACCTCGAACAACCAATGATCCGCTTCCAAGGGATCGCCCTCACCGTTGAACTTCGGAGGGTCCATGCGTCTGAATTCCCGCAACGCCTCAATAGTGCGATTTCTCGCATTCTCTCGCAGAGCAGCAAATCCGCGACTAGCTTCGACCATGACGGTCGCAAGCTCCCTAGAAAACTGACTAGGGGCAACAAGCCCTTCCGGAACTGGAATCACAGTTGGTACCTCGTTATCCACCCTGCGCATCCTATCGTTTACCTCCTCACTACACGCATCAGGGGTATTCACACCCCGGAGACCACGACCCCTTTCTCCGATACGACGATGAGCCATTTCTACAAAAGATTACGAATTCGATGAGAAAAGAGCACAAGACAAGGCTCAGACAGATAGTTCAATCAACGACGTATGGATCAAACAAAGAGAAGGATACTCAACGAGATCAACAACGGATTCTCATAGCCAATGGAATCAATTAACAGGGCTACACCCAAAAAAGGAACAATGCACATGTATACTCATCGACTCACACAAGCCTATGGATCATGCCAATGTATGCTTCACACATTCACGACACATGCTAGATGATGCAAACAATGCTCAATGCAACCCATAGAGACTAAGAGTCTCCCCAAAGACCTAAGTTTTCGAAACCGAAAGCTCTGATACCAAGTTGTCATGCCCCGGATTTTCAAACCAGATTTTTTTTAAACCAATAAAAATGGTGAACAACAATAGATCATCACATCATTTGTAAATATCTAAACACCATTCATTTTCAACCACATATGAACATGAAATCCAGGCATGAATTAATATGGAAGTGCAACCACAAACCATAGAGTTAGGGAGAGAGAAAGAGATATAAGTTCAAAATATTACAACTTCCCTACTCTATTACAAGCTCCACGAGCCTAAAATAAAACAAAGATAGAAATGGGGCTTCATTCCAAAAATCCTTTTCCAATGCTCTATGCATCCAAGACTCCAAGGAAGGGATCAAAACCTGTGGAGAAAAATAAGGGCATATCACGCCAAAGTATGAAATATCTATCGCCTAGCATGATCAAGACCAACGTGAACTAGTGTGTAAATGTAGGTCATGCAACACATGCGTATGCACAAGACATGACAAAGGCTATGATCCAACTACTACCAACAAGAGCCACTAGAACAAGTGCCCATACAACATGCATATGAGTTACCATTTCTTTCCGTAATATAAACATATACGTTCATCATTTTCTCTTTGATTTCATATCATGAATGACCCTTGGGATCCCATCATAAGTCCACCCCAAGTCATTCAAATTAGTTCAACCAACATGTTTCATAATCGTGAATACGCCATGGAGTCAGGCTATCCTAGTTCAACTTGTCGATGTGTCATGTAACGAGTGATAGGGTAAGATTAGTCTAGTGGGCGGCCAAACCCACTAACCATCCTTTCCGTCGTTCCCCAAGTAATCGCTGGGAGGGCCAAGATACCCCCATTGTGCACAATGTCGTGGATGGCGCGACCATACCGGGAACCCCATCATAAGTCCGTTCCCGTATACCATATAGATCAAATCCCTATCATTACGTGACCTAGCCAACGCTAGTCAATTGCATCATTCGCGTAATTTACTGTGTCAAGTTGGTGAGTCAATCATGTTATCGTCCCTAGCCAATGCTAGTAAATTCCATACCAATGTCATTAATTCCAATTTATTCCATGCATGACTCAATGATACAATAATTAACCGAACATGCAATCCCATGATTTTCCACACGTAACAAATGTGTTCAATTTATCAATTCTACACAAATTATGTCCAATTGCATGAATACTCACTCAATTTAACCATGAGATAACCAATTGACCAAAAGCCCTAATTGATGAAAGTTAGGGTTTGCCCCAAATTTGGGGGTTTTCACACATAATACTCAATACATGGAATTGAGCCTAATGGGATGAAATTACATCCCTAAGACACATAAACCCTCAAACAATTTCATGATCCAAACTCAAACTCTAGCTTAATTTTCCAATTACAAATCTAGGTATGAAATTGATAAAATTGAATACTTTCACAAGGAGAGAGGGAGAAGCACAATCAAAAACATGCTAGAAAATAGATATATCCTACCTCAAGGAGCTTCCCAAAAATTTCTAGAATTCGGATTTTGACGGATGGACGAACTATGGAGCTCACCAGATAGCTCTCGACGCAAGGAGCGACTTTTCTTCTTGGCGTTTCTTCACCGGAGCCTTGGATGGCCTTGGAAAACTTAAGAGAAGTGAGAGAGATATGGAATGGAGGTAGAGAGAGTGAGAAGGGAGGCCAGGGTTTACAAAATGAAGGGGATGAGTGAAAATCATGCAAGGGTGTGTATATATACAACCCCCAAGTAAAATACCAATTTTACTCTTAATGACCCAATTCCAAACACTGTGCACCGGTGCAACCCCTCTCTGCACCGGTGCAAACTTGCAAAAAATCCGATCAGAAGACTTTTGCACGGGTGCAACTCATCTTTGCACCGATGCAAACTTGCTCCAAGAAAACAGTAGGCTATGCAAACTCCTCTGCACCGGTGCAGATAATTCATGCACCGATGCAAACTAGCTCCTAAAGAAGCAATATCACCAAAAGTCCTCCTACACCGGTGCACATCTCAACTGCACCGGTGCAACTGCTCTAAAGCTGAATAGTAGCACTAAAAACTTCCCTGCACCGGTGCACATCTCAGCTGCAACGGTGCAACTGTTCCAACATTTGAACAGTAGCACCAAAAACATTCCTGCACCAGTGCACATATCAGCTGCACTGGTACAACTGCAACAGAATGGGGAGATTTACAGAAAAAGGGTTCCGAACCATCCCGAAACGATCCAAACTCAAGTCAAAAGATGTATAAAGGTCCAAACTATACACTCATCATCGATATGACACAGTGGATACATTCGACATCTAAGAACCGATTTTAGGCATACTTTTAATCAAAAAAATGAATACGAAAATTTGAGTCATTACATTAGTACGCCCTTATTTGAGGCATAGGAATTTGGCAATATTATGCCCTTGTTTGAGGCATAGGAGTTGGTATTGTACTCGGATGAGTTTAGTTTCCGCTGATATATTGGAGATTCTATATGTGGATGTTTATGTACATTGAGTATATGGTTATGTTTCCTAGCATATAATATGCCATGGCTCATAGTTTGTGTTTGGAGAGTTATGAGCATAGTATTATTGTGGTTCATGTATTGAACGTGTTATTTGTGTGCTTGCTAGGATTTATCATCGCTAGTTGCTTCGATTGCCAGTATGGTTGGTCGTCAGAGAGGTCGTAGGGTTCGACAAGAGGTCCCGATGGAAGATGTCCGTGAAGAGAAAGATGTTGAAGTGGGTCAATAAGAGGCGGTGGATCCTAGATTGTTTATGAGGTAGCTTGCCGAGGCCATGGTTGAGGCCACCAGAGCAGTTCAAGCCTTCAGGGCTAAGGGTGTTAGCCATGTGATAGAGGCCTTGCGCGAGTTCCGTGCTATGAACCCTCCTAGTTTCAATAGAGAGGGTGATCCTATTGAGGCCAATCATTGGCTTTCCGGAATTTGTAAGGCATTAGATACCCTTCATATCGTCGAGGATGAGGTGCGAGTGTCTTTCGCATCCTATTAGTTGGTCGGTGAAGCCGGAGAATGGTGGAATTCCATTGTTGAAGCCAAGAAAGATGCGCGGAGATTGGCGAGAGTTGCGGATCCGGAATTAGTGGATGAGGGTATTGGTGCTATATCGTGGGAACAGTTCGTTTCTACCTTCTAGGATCAGTATTTTCCAGAATCTTTTTGTGAGCAGTTGCGGATGCAGTTCGAGTTGTTGCAGCAAGGTGACATGACGGTCTCCCAATACGCAATCAAATTCTAATACTTGTCCCATTTTGCTCCAGAGTTGGTCAGTTCAGAGGATCATAAGTGCCAGAGATTCGAGCAGAGTCTTCGTCTCTCCATCCAGAGACTTATTGTTGGGAAGTGCATTCGTTCGTTTGCCACGATGCTGGATCATGCCAGGGCTATTGAGCCCATTTGCAAGGAAGAAGAGGAAGAAATCAGAGTGTGGGAGCCTCGTCGGCAGTCTTTTGTTTCACTTTCCACGTCTTCTTTAGGTAGTTTTCGGAGAAAGCAACAAAGGGATCATTCTTATTGTTACAGCCAGCAGGGTTCTCAGCCTATTGTCAGTGTTGGGGTTGCAGAAGATTCACCTAGAAGCCATATCATTTGTCATCACTGCCATCAGGACGGGCACTACCGGTCTCGGTGTCCCCATGTTACTTGTTTCGAGTGCGGCCAGTCAGGGCATGTAGGAAGAATTGCCCACAAAGGAGCGGCAGGCAAGGAGAGATGTCAGTTGGACGTCATTCGTCGGTTGGGCCAAGAGTTGAGCAGCTCCAGCGAGGGAGTCAGAGTCAGCATCATCATCAGTCATTTGCATCCAGTCCTCAGTTTGAGAGAGGAACCAGTTCCAGAGGTGTGCGTCACGATTCGATTCAGAGGGGCAAGCAACCAGTGGAGTGGATGACTCGTGGTAGAGTGTATGCGATTGCTACGGCGGATCCTCAGCCGTCAGTTTCTCCATCTTAGTAGGATTGTTTTGTGCTTGCTTGTCCTAGTTGTATTGCATGTTGTTGGGATTGCCAACTTGTTGTATTTTGTTAGTAGCATCGTTAACTCGGTTTGGAGTTGTGCATTTTGTTCTAGATGTTGGTTCTTTCCGTGGACATCTTTTGTAGTGACACTCTTGGTTGAGACTTTTGTTTCCTAGTTCGGATGTTTCTTGTTCTTGTACTTCACAAATTGATATCTCGATTAATCTGAGTTATGATCTTCCTTCTTTCGGATTGTGGATGAGTTATGTTGGTTGTATTGTGCCACCTTGTTCTTATTGTGATGGCCAAGCTTGGTGTTGTTCTCTACTTGATTGATTGGCATGTCTTTGGGAATCATTCTTGCTTCCTTGAAATTTCACATCCTTGTGCCCTATGCATTGGGTAGATTATTAGATATATTGGGAACCAGTAATCGAGTTGGTTATTCTTACACCTTCAGTGTAGAATCGACCATGTGTGTGCTTTCTTTGATTGTGTGGTATAAGGATAACCCTATAACTTAGGTTGAGAATAGTGTCCGGTCGGCACCTCTCAAACTTGAATTGTAGTGGTCACTTGATTATCGCATTGGGTGCGTGTGTGGGAATATGTGTGTGTACCCGTAGGTAGGGTGACGAAATTGTAAATCGTGTGTATGTGAGTTTGTATAATGATAGTGGAGTGCTGACAATCGTAAAACTAATTCGTTCCTCGTCATAGATGTTGTTGTAAGACCATTGTTGGTTCCTTGTTCTTGAGGAGATAAATTCATTGTGGGATTATCCGTCCCTTGTGCCTTCGGCGAGATCAACTCTATTGCCGGCGTGTCTCCTTGTGTCGGCATGTCTCCTTGTGTCGGCGTGTCTCCTTGTGTCGGCGTGTCTCCTTGTGTCGGCGTGTCCCTTTCGTGTCGGCGTGTTCCTTTCGTGTCGGCGTGTCCCTTTCGTGTCGGCGTGTCCACACCGTATCCGGAGTTATCCCTTCTATTCTTTTGCGTGGTGCGCGGGTTCTTTTGCAAGTTTGGCGTTCCTTGGTCACGATCTTTGTTCCTCTAACCTTAGTTAATTTCGGGGACGAAATTCTTTTAAGGTGGTTGAGGTGTAACGACCCATATTTCCTAAATACGTTTTCGGAATTAAATTATCGTTTTAAATCGATTAATAAATTTTAGTATGGATTCCTTGGTTTCCGTTGAGGATTAGAGTTGGGTGTCGGACCCCTTGTCGGTCCATATTTTTGGTCCGTATTTGATACGGGATGTTCCGGGAAGTCCCGGGAGGAGTTATGGTCGAGGTTGGGTATGTTTTTTAAATTGTTGCATTTTTTCCAGCGTCGACCGGTCGGGCTGTGGTTGCCGACCGATCGTGGCATTTCAGTAAGAGGTTCCTTTTCTTTTAAAGCGTGTCGACCTATACACGTGTACTCCGTCGACCGGTCGCGGCAAGGCAGTGGGGTTCTCGTATAGGCCTCGACCGGTCGGGCTTTTCTTGCCGACTGGTCGCCAAGTGTAAAAATACTGTGAAATTGTTTAATGAAGGGATTTTCGGTCATTTCAAGTGGAGGGGCTATATATATGTTATGTTGCACGAAATTAGGGTCATCCCCTTCATTTTTTCCCTAGCTCTTCTCTCTCTACCCCATTGGAGTGTTCCTCCTCCTTATCTCTAGAATCTCTCTACCCTCCCAAGCCCAAATGGGTTCATGCCTTTGGAAAACATTGTTCCCCTCGTCGACCTCTCTCCATTGATGAGCATAGTTCGTGTCGGGTTTTCTCCAAGCTTTGGACTTGAGGTAAATACGCATCTATCTTGTGTCTATGTGATTATGTTAGGCCATTAAATTGATTTACAAGATTTAAATCAAAGGTTTTCATTAAAAACCATGTTTTTGGAAATCATGAAATTTGACTTGTTTGATTAAATGAAATTGGACTCATCCTTGCATTGGATTGTAGTATTCATGGTGATTTTGAGGATATATGATAGTTAATTTGTGCCTAGGACTTGTGTTGAGAAATTGTGGAGTTTGACGGAAATTGGTGTTTTTGTCCTAGGGTGTAAATTAGTGGAATTGAGCGGTGGTCTTTTGCCCGCTAGGTGTTTGATAGAATGCCCGAGGGACTCGCTTGTATAATTCATGGTTTTCTAGGATTGTCGAATCTTGGTTAGGCCCTTGTGTGTGGTCTTGGATGGATTGGGAGATATCACCTCGGCCCTTGTGTGCGGCCCTTGATTCTTGGACGATGAGTTAGACTCACGGTTTGTAAGATGTCTAGGTCTTACTTAGGCCCTTGTGTGTGGCCTTGAGCTTATGGTTGAAGAGTTGAATTAGGTGTCCTTGGTGACTAGGACCCTTGTGTGCCCTTGTGCACAATAGGTATTTGGTGAAATGCCTTGGTGAAGAGAATTGGGTATCTATGTATGAATTCGTCA
>NMUG010005877.1:0-12881 GCA_002855965.1 Monotropa hypopitys | reverse complement strand
TGAAAACCAGTATTTTTCGGAGAACTACCGAGATCATCTTAGGGAGCAGTTTGAGCACTTGGAGCAAGGGACTATGTCTGTGTCCCAGTATACTTTGAAATTCCAGGCCTTGTCTCGATTTGCGACGGATTTAGTCAGTTCGGAGGAGTGGAAATGTAAGAGATTTGAGAAGGGTCTGCATCCATCTATTCAGCGAATGGTTATGGGTCATCGGATTCGAATCTTCACCAACCTTGTAGACTGTGCCAGGGCAGTTGAGCCCAAGAGGGAGTATCAGCAGAGGGACCTTGCTTCGAAGGCAAGGGTGTGGTAGCCGCGTCGACAGGGTTCGAATTCCAGCTCTTCTTCTTCATGTAGCTTCGGGAGGAAGCGGCAGCGGGAGCAGTCTCGCTTTTCCCAGGGCCAGAGATCCCAGGCTAGTTCGGGTTCAGTGCAGGAGTCTAGAGTATGTCATCGATGTGATCAGCGTGGGCACGTTCGGTCGGAGTACAGGGCCATAGCTTGTTATGATTGTGGACGGGTAGGTCATATTGCCAGAGACTGTCCGGGGAAGGCCAGTGATCGCAGTCAGGCAGGTTCAGTGCAGCAGTCGCGAGGAGGGTTTCAGCGTCCTCGTCAGCCAGGACCAGCAGCTTCAGTCCAGGCTTCTCGTGCTGGAGGGGTTGCTACTCCAGTCAGACCAGTTCCACAGTTCCAGCAAAGGGGTGATTACCACCAGGGCCCGACTACTCATGGCAGAGCTTTCTCCATTCCAGCAGCTTCAGTTCCTTCTACTTCTCAGCCGCAGCCGGAGACTTCGGTAGTGCGTAGTATGTTCCTTATTTATAATTCTTGGGCTAGTGTCTTATTCGATTCGGGCGCATCGCATTCGTTCATTGCTGCATCATTCATCCATGCATTGGAGTTGAACGTGGATATCTTGGATCCACCTTTGTTTGTGGATACTCCCGTAGGAGGTCGTGTCCGATTGGACAGGGTTTGCAGAGATTGCGAGTTGACGTTAGAGGACCACCGTTTTATCTTCGATTTAATCGTTCTTGGCATGTCCGGGTTTGATCTCATTTTGGGGATGGATTGGTTGTCTACCTTCCATGCCAACATCGATTGCCACCGACGTCGTGTGCGGGTCTTCTCTCCAGAGGGAGTTTACTTCTATGTTTACGGCGATAGGAAAGAGTCAGCCGATTCTTGTTTCTATGATCCCCGAGACCGCGACTCTGTTAGTTGTTTGCTTGCCAGTCTCAGCGTGGATGATAATCCTTCACGCCGTGGTGAGTTGCCGTTGGTTGTTTGCGAGTTTCCGGATGTTTTCCCAGAAGAGTTTCCTGGTTTGCCGCCTAAGCGAGAGGTAGAGTTTTCCATTGATCTATTACCGGGTACTTCTCCTATTTCGATACCACCTTATCGGTTTGCGCCAGCTGAGTTGCGAGAGCTAAAATCTCAGTTGCAGGAGCTTCATGAGTTGGGTTTTATCCGTCCGAGTTCGTCACCTTGGGGTGCTCCAGCGTTGTTCGCTAAAAAGAAAGACGAATCCTTGCGATTGTGTATCGACTACCGTAAGTTGAATAGGGTGACCGTGAAGAACAAATACCCGATGCTGAGGATTGACGATTTGTTCGACCAACTTCATGGTTCTACGTGCTTCTCAAAGATCGATTTGTGTTCTGGCTACCATGAGTTGCTTGTTCGGGCTGAGGATATTCCGAAGACGGCATTCATTACTCGTTATGGCCACTACGAGTTTGTTGTCATGCCTTTCGGCTTGACTAATGCTCCAGCGACGTTCATGGATCTCATGAACCGTATCTTCCGTATCCACCTTGATCGTTTCGTAGTAGTGTTTGTCGACGATCTTCTTATCTATTCCGCATCAGAGGAGGAGCATCATGTGCATCTGCAGGTTGTGTTAGAGTTGCTGCGAGAGCACCGTTTGTATGCCAAGCTTAGTAAATGCGAGTTTTGACTTCCGGAAGTGAAGTTTTTTGGTCACGTCGTATCACGGGGAGGTGTATCACTTGATCCAAGTAAGGTTGATGCTGTTTCTTTGTGGCCGCGTCCACAAAGTGTGTTCGATATTCGCAGTTTTCTCGGGTTAGCCGGTTACTACCTACGTTTTGTTTTGGACTTCTCATGATTAGCCGCATCGATGACTCGTTTGACTCGAAAGGGTGTTCCGTTCGCGTAGGATGATTCTTGTGAGGTAGCTTTCGAGGAGCTGAAGAGGCGTTTGACTTCGGCACCGATCCTTATTGTTCCTGAGAGAGGAGTTGGCTATTCTGTCTACTGCGATGCTTCTCATGACGGTTTGGGGTGCGTATTGATGCAAGGGGGAAAAGTCATAGCGTATGGTTCGAGGCAGCTGAAGGCACACGAGAAGAATTATCCGACACATGATTTAGAGCTTGCCGCCATCGTTTTTGTATTGAAGATGTGGAGGAACTATTTATACGGCGAAAAATTTGAAGTCTTCTCGGATCACAAGAATTTGAAGTATCTATTCACGCAGAAAGAGTTGAACTTGCGACAGAGATGGTGGATGGAACACTTGGAGGACTATGATTTTGAGCTACACTACCATCCGGGTAAGGCTAACGTTGTAGCCGACGCGTTGAGTCGGAAATCTTGTCATCTTGCTAGTTTAGCCGTGTTTGGTTGGAAGTCCATGGAGGACTTGGGTCCATTCGTTTTGCATACCGAGAAAGTTGGAGAGCAAGCCACGTTGTGCAACTTGTCGATTCATTCGAAACTATCACGTTGGGTTATCAAAGCACAGGCAGATGATTCAGAGGCTTCGGAGTTTCGAGCAAAATTTCTTAGTGGGGATGCGCGTCAGGGATGGATGATCCATGCCGATACTAGTTTGCGTTTCTGTAGCCGGTTGTTTGTTCCTTTGTCTTGCCATGGAGGTATTCTGTACGAGTTTCACCATTCGCCATTAGCTGTTCACCCAGGAGGCACGAAGATGTATCATGATCTTCGACGTCAGTTTTGGTGGCCGGGAATGAAGAGAGACGTAGCCGTGTTCGTGTCCAAATGCCTTACTTGCCAGCAAGTGAAGGCCGAGCATTAGCGTCCTGCCGGTTTGCTTCAGTCATTGCCTATTGCCGAGTGGAAATGGGAGCACGTGACGATGGATTTTGCTTCGGGTTTTTCTTGATCGTCGGGTGGTCAGGATGCTATTTGGATTATCTTTGACCGTTTGACGAAGACTGCCCACTTCCTACCGATTCGGGTCGCTTAGTCTGTTGATTCTTTGAGCCGGTTGTACATTCGGGAGATCATTCGATTGCACGGAGTCCCTTCTTCTATCGTATCCAACAGAGATCCTCGATTCACTTCACGTTTTTGGCGTAGCTTGCAGACTTCTCTAGGTTCGAAGCTCATGTTCAGTATCGCATTTCATCCTCAGACCGATGGTCAGTCCGAGCGTACGATACAAATTTTGGAGGATATGCTACGAGCTTGCGTGTTAGATTTTCAGGGGAGTTGGGTAGATTATTTTCCGTTGATCGAGTTCGCCTACAACAATAGTTACCATTCGAGTTTGGGTATGGCACCTTTCGAGGCTTTGTACGGTAGACCTTATCGTTCGCCCGTTTGTTGGTTAGATGTTGGTGAGTCCGCTATTATTGGGCCGGAGATGACACAGCAGATTACAGAGCAGTCCAAGACGATACGCCAGAGATTGCTTACGACACAGAGTCGCTACAAGAGTTATGCGGATCGACATCGCACTCCTTTGTCGTTCGAGGTTGGTGACCATGTTTTTCTCAAAGTCTCTCCTCATCGTGGTATCTCGTGTTTTGGGAAGAAAGGAAAGTTGACGCCGCGTTTCATTGGGCCGTTTGACATTATTGAGAAGATTGGGGAAGTCGCTTACCGTCTTGCCTTGCCTTCCAATATTTCTAACGTTCACGATGTTTTTCATATTTCTATGTTACGCAAGTATGAACCCGATCCTTCACACGTTATAGATTGGTCGAATGTGGAGTTAGAGACCGACGTATCCTGTGAAGAAAGGCCGATTCGTATTCTTGATTCACGGGAGCAAGTGTTGCGTGGGAAGACCATTTCCTTGTTAAAAGTGTTGTGGAGCAATCATGGTTCGGAAGAAGCAACGTGGGAGCGAGAAGATGAGATTCGTGGCAAGTATCCGGAGTTGTTTTAATTTGTGTTTGTTCGGGTCGAGTTTGTTTTATCTTTTGTACTCTTACCTTAGGAAATTTTGAGGACGAAATTGTTTTAAGGTGGTTGAGATGCAATGACCCGTATTTTATAAAGAAATTCTGGAGTTTAATTCATCTCGTAAAATCTTATTTAGAATCTTGAATTAATTTATCTTAAAATCCTAGCGCGATTTTAAGGTGGTTGACTTTGGATTATGGTAGAGAATTCGATTACGAATCCAACGAGACTTGAATCACCTCAATCGGAGGTCGGATGAAGAATGTACAGTCGAAATACTCTCGGAAGTCCCGTTTTGGAAATTCTGGAAATTTCCTCTAAGGGACCGGTCTCCCTAAAATCAAGGGACCCGTCCCTCGCTCAGCAGAAAGGTCCCAGGTAGGAAGGGACCGGTCTCTCGAAAATCAAGAGACCGGTCTCTCTGTCAGCAGTGAGGTCCCGAGGGGGAAGGGACCGGTCTCTCAAAAATCAGGAGACCGGTCCCTCTATGCAAATTCTAGCAGACTTGTTTTTCATTAAGGGCATTGTGGGGATTTCGCCCTAGGGGGTATTTAACCCTTAGGGAGCCCGAAATTTTGGTCATCCCTACCATTCTCAAGAACCTTACTCTCTCTCTACCCCCCTCTCAAGCTTTCTCTTCCTTCTCTCTAAAAATCAAGCCTCTTCCAAGAAGATTTTGAAGAAAATCCAAGTTCGAACGTCGCTCCACACGTCGAGGGCTACCCGGTGAGCTCCATAGTTCGGCCATCCCGTGATTTTCAGATTTTCGGAGTTCTTAGGAGGAGCTTTGAGGTAGGAAATGTTTCTTATCTTGTATTCTCTTGATTATGCTCTCCCCTCCTTCCTTGTATGAATTCCAATTTTTGTAAAATTCATGTCTACGATTGCAATTTCAAAATCGACCTATGGTTTGACCTTAAATCATGAAATTTGTTGAGGGCTTTGGTTTCCCTAATGTTTAATTGCATCTCTATGAAATCAATTTCATATTTGTGTGAGTTGGGTAAAAAACCCCAATTTTTGGAAAACCCTAGATTTCTCTAAATTAGGGCTTTTGGTGTAGTAATCGCCTCATGATAAAATTGAATGTGAAATCATGCAATTGGACACTAAACATGTAGGATTGACATGTTGGGCATAGTGATCATGTTGGAGAAATTGTTGTGTTGTTAAGTCTTGCATGGAATAAGTAGAGATCAATCATGTAATTATTCATACAATTGAGCATCCTTGATACGTGTGATGCATGTGGTGTGTGTGATCAATGTGGGTTAGTCATATGGTACATTGGTCCATTGTCACATGGTAAGATTGTGAATATAAAGAATTGAAAATGATGACACATAAATTGGACCTTACCTCAACCCATTCGCGTGATTTTTCGAAATGGAGGTTGAGCCCATTCGCGTGATTTCCGGAATGGTGGAAGAACATCTTCGCGTGATTTTTCGGAATATTTGTTCATGTTGGTTACCATGATAGGGAATTTATAACATATGATATTCGCGTGATTTTTCGGGGTGTCAAGGCATTCGCGTGATTTTTCGGAATGCGGGATGGTCGCTCCATCTGCGACATTGTGCACAATGGGGGTAGCGTAGCCCTCCCAACGTTACTTGGGGAATGATGGATAGGAATGGATAGTGTGTCGGCCAACACCTATACCAATTCCACCCTATCAAAGTGTTACAACAATATTCGGAAAATTGTGGAATAATTCGGATAACTTAGAATAGACTTGTCATGGAATTCTAAGTAGTATCCCCCATGTGAAACCAAGAGGAAGAAATTATTGAACTCACGTGTATATCTTGAAGAAGTGGAAAGTAGTATGCATGTTCATGAGCATTTGTTCTAATTGTTGTTTAACATACCTTGCATGTGATTGTGTGGTGGAGTCACATGGTAGTATGGATCATCGCCTTTGTTATGCCTTGTACATATGCATGTGTTGCATGCCCGACATTCACGCATTCGTTCACGCTAGTCTTGAGCATGCTTGATAATAGATATTTCCTACTTTAGCGTGACATGCTCTTTTTTAAAGGTTCTGCAGGTAAGAAACAAATCGTGGAGGATTTTGAAGCCCTTTGATCATTTTGACAAATTGGTAGTCTTTTGAGACATATGTACTCTCTTATTTTGAAAACACCCGGCTTGTGGGTTGTTCCATTTCATGACATGTAATGACTTAAACTTTGACTTTTCCTTCTCTTCTACCTATTCTATGGTTTGGACTTATAAGTTAGATTTTCTGCACTCACTCTCGGAATTTTGGGTAAGTTTGTAATGGGATGTGATTAGTATTTAAACTTCTTGCAAATGATAATGATCCATGCTTGTGTCCCCATTTGTAAACAAATTATATTTCAAAAAAATGGCTTGAAAATCCGGGGCGCGACAGGTGGTATCAATGAAATCAAAATGGTCTTGTGGTGTCTCACTTTGGTACGGTCGTGGTTGTCATTGCGGTGGTCTTGTGGTTCGGGTGACTTCCTTGGTAAGGGCGTGGGAACCTTCGGGAACTTGATCTAGCCTTGGGCTTGCTTTATCGGAATAATAGTAATAATTTTGGATTCACCCAAACATAACATGAATGACATGAATGCAATGCACAACCAATGCGGGGATGGATCCTACGAGGACCACCCTTGGACAATCCTAAATCCTCCACATGAACATAATCCAATGGAACATTGATACACGACATTTGCTGGCATACGAGGATCCATCTCGGGTATGGGAGGTCCTTGCCCCAACCCTTATACTTTTTGACATGCCTTTGGGCAACTCACTGGACTGGGAGGTTATATGCCCCAGGGTGCTAATTTGTGATGGTATCCATCCGGGTTAGGAGGGTTTGCCCTATCCCGCGGTATCGCCCATTAAACTACATTGACACTATATACGACGCGATGTTACTATCTACTAGTCGTGGCTAGGATTTTCGATAGAGTTACTTTGATATTGATTCGGGAATGGACTTATGATGGGATTCCTGGGATGGTCGCTCCATCCACGACATTGTGCACAATGGGGGTAACTTGAGCCCTCCCAACGTTACTTGGGGAAAGTTAAGTAAGAATTGGGTTAGTTAATTGGCCAACTACTACCCTCTTCCCTCTATCGAGGTTACTTGATACACTTGGAACGGACTTATGATGGGGTTCCAAGGGACACTTCTGATAAGATTGTATAACATTTGGAACGGACTTATGATGGGGTTCCAACGAACAGTTACGATACGAATGAACGACATATGGAGTGGACTTATGATGAGACTCCAACACTTATCTATTGATGAAACAAATGTAAAGACTTGGAATGAACTTAAGACGGGATTCCAAGGAAGTTGACTTATAAAATCCATGAAAAGAGTATTATGCAGTTCCAATATCCTTCCAAGATAAATCAACACCAAATCTACAATATTTGTACTTATCAAGGGAAATGAATTGGTTAGGTTGGTGGGAATTCACGGTATCCTTTGGGCAGTGTTTGGTAGTGGTTTCGGGTGTTGGTTATGGTAGAATGGTTTCTCCAGAACGATATTTATGACTGGGGTCACATAATGGTGTTGTCTATCGAAGAGATTCTTAGTCACTCCTGTAGTGCGTGCGTGTGTTCACCTCACTGTTGGTTTTACTGTTACTTGGGCTTACACTTAGGGTTGTACGATTTTGTGCATGTCTTGTAGTCTTTAGCTGTTACCGTCACTGAGCCGTGGTTTGCTCAGACCCTCTTTCTTTTCTTTTTCTAGTCTGTGTTGCAGGACTAGCTAGCCTTGGAGTGGAGTCAGCTACTGGATTTCTTGAGTTAGGCAGGGCAGTTCCAGCTGCAGCTTGCGCTATTCTCCCCAGCTTCAGCTGAGCTTGGTTCAGTACCTTTGCTGTGGATTGTTCCTTTTACTCTTGTACTATAGTTTCAGTTTCTGTTCAGTACTTCACTTGTAGTTCTACACTGTTGTAGCTGGGTACGGCATTTGTAGTCTTCCGCTTTTCTTTGATATTGTACCTCCTGTATCATGAAATGTAATGAGAATAGAATGAAATGTGTAGATACTACAAGTATTGTTTTCCCTTGCTTTTATTTAAAGTGTTTTAAAAAAATGGTTTGGAAATCTGGGGCGTGACAACTTGGTATCAGAGCTTTCGGTTCGAATACTTTGGAACCGTGGGAAGACACCTAGTCTTCATGGGTTCTCTTGGTTATTACGATATCTCTTGGTTGTTTCCGAGTGTTTGGGATGCACTCTTGTCTCTTGAGTCTGTTTCGAAATGATCCCTTGCTTGCTCGCCTCCTTTCGCGGATGTCGAGTCTCTCCGTCCCCTGAAAGTTGAGTGTTGGACTTGATGGCAAGTTTGGTTGCCTTCCCGTCGTTGTGTGCATTGGTATCTCTCCTCTTGGCATCTTTGAGGCATCTTCTATGGTTATCGTGCGGTTGTGGTCTCCTCTAGGATCGCTAGGGTCGAGTTCGTGTTCAGTGATAGACTGAGATTTTCTGAGAGTATTCAAGATGGTTGTTGTGGTTTCTCTTTTGCCTTGTTGCTTCTACGATGAAACTTGGGTTTTGTTGGCACGTGGTGGTAAAACTCGTGGTAACGTTGGTCTCGAGTGGTGGTTGATAGTGCCTTGTAGAGTTCCTTGAGTATAGGTGGCTTGGTCATTGTCCCTCAGTGAGGCGAGTTTCGGGAAAGTTGTTGAGGAATTGGCTTTGCGGTGCATAGGAATCTGTGTTTCCTCCTTTGTCTTTGTGAGATCCTTACGGCTTGGTTGTGATATTCTGGTTTTTCCCTTTAAGGGGTATGACCTACCGGTCATTTACATCGTCGCGAGATTGAGTTGCGCGTGCTCGTTGAGAATGTAGAGCTTTTCTGTCACCATTGTTCATTAGTGCGCGAGTGTAAGTGCGATTGTGATGTATCGTTCCTGTTCTAACGATTACCTTGCGTTAGTTAAAGTCAACTGATGGTGTGAAGTCCGTCTTGGATGCCCTTGTTTGACGCTTGGTTTGGGTTGCCTGCGTGGCGATCAGACGTTTGTGGAAGTTTTCGGCTCTTCTAATGTCCACTTGGGCCCCTGTTGGTGATTCTGACCAGTTGTAACTTGTGTCCTAGTGCCTTGGAAAGATTTCCTTGTTCGGCTTCTCATCTTGCTCGGTAGCATGTATCATGCATTAGGAATTACTGGCGCTAGTTTCTTCTTATCGACTAGTTGAGTTTTTATCTCATGTTACCACGCCTGCTTGTTATCTTATAATCAGTTCTTGCGCGGCACCGTACTGTCAGTGCGGCACCTCTGGTGCTCGGCTCAGCAGCTGACGGAAAGTCCCGCTCTTGTATTCTGTGATGTCTCGTTGTGCGCGGCTAGGCGTTGTCACGGTCACATCTCTGTCAGGTCACATCTATGCTCTATTGGACAAATGTTCAGTTCGGCAATAACCCTATGCGGCAGTGGTTCAGCCAAGCAGTAGTCCTGCTCGGAAATTGCTCTGTCATTCCCAATTCAACCGTGTTCCATTCTGTGGTGTTGTGCGGTCGTAGATTCTTTCGCTCGACTCTTGCTTGATAATTTGTGCGACGCTTTTGATAGGCACACCTTGGCTTGTTGAAGTGGCGGTGTTCCTGAAGTTACGAGCATGATTCTTTTCTCTATCGGCTGGTAAGATATCAGTTATGTCTTACTTGAACTGTGACCAACTTGATAATCCCCAGTGTGATTCCTTTAAGTGTTGACCTTCGATTGTTGGTCTCGTCGGTTCTAGTTTTGTTTCGAATGCGAAGGACAACTATGTTACATGAAGAGTCGTTCATGTTTGTCCAGCTCGGTCTTTGCCTTATGACCCTGACGGTGATCCTAATGTCCACATTATATCGGGAGTTGTCCTTTTCACCTCTTTGTGTGGCACTCGGTTTTCTTTATGTTGGTACTCTTCCGTGGTAATTTTCGTGTCCGGTTGATCGTCCTACCAAGACCTTAGTTCCGCGCATTGGTTCGTGGACGCAGTTGGGAGTCGTAGTCCCAGTGTGGCTTCTCCATCGGTTACTTTCGTACGTCATGAGATTTCTCCTCGAATACTTTGTTGGTAGTAAATTCGCAGATCTTGGACTTTAGAAGCAGAGTAGTGATCAAATTCCAAACCGCTTCGTGGTATCCTATCGTTGGCGACCGTTGTCCCCGTGTTAAGCATGTGGACGATCTTTCTTGAGGCTTGCATAACCTCTCCTTTTATCATATTGTGTTGTACTCGATCTTGCAAAAACTCGGTTGAGCGTGTCGCTCCCTTTTGCCTTATTGTGGTGATTCTTCTTGACCTCTTCGCCTTTTGGTTACAAGATTTTGCATTTGTGCGATCGTTCCTCTTCGGCGTGTATACCGATTAAACGCAATAGATTCTATTATAGTGCAAATCTTTTGTTGGAAGGGAGATTTCATTCCCTTTCGCTGCGTTAGTGCGTTGTTCGTCGCGTAGTCATGAAATAGAAGACTTTCGTGGGCCGAAGAAACGTGGGAAAGTTGGTTGCGAAATATATTGTGGTCTAGACTTGGTGTGAGTTGATGCCTTGCCGTGTTGTTGGGCTCGGCACATGCACATTTTGGCGTGTGTGGGTGTGTGGGTCTTTTTGACATCGTGATATATGTTTGACGTAGTGAATTGATTTGAGAAGAACTACTGGCCAGGGCGTCTCAAAATAAATCACTAAGGTCACTCGGTTACCACGCTAAGATGTGTGCGTGTGGTGTTGTGTTTTTCTTTCGCAAAAGTGTTGGTGCATTTCTCAATATAGTATGCTATACATAGATTCGTGGGCTATTGGGCGATTGCGTATTTCGTTGGCTACTTACCATCAAATGTTCGACGTACAGAGACCTCGACGTGTTGGCGTGTCCATGGGTCGTTTGACACCTTCTTGGCTTGGCATCGCTTTTCGGTGTACCAGTGATTGGTAATCAAATCCTTGGGGGAAAATGACGTGAAAGTGCGCTATTATACGGTTGTGAAGCTGACGTGTGGGCATCAACGTTCATGATGCATGTCCTTTTGCTCTCACCTAGTCGTTGGAATCGTTGCAAGAAAATAGCAATTTCTTCGCGGTTGAGAAAAATTAAGTTTGAGAAGCTATAGTTCCCTTTCGTTGCTTAGTAAATTCCAATCTTGGCCTCGTGTCAGCTTTTCCATATTGTATGGAGAAGTACCCTTGATCTCCTTGGATTTTGCAAAATGTTAGCTGCAAGGCATGTCCGTTGCGATCGTGGTGGTAACTAAACCATCTAGCATTGAGACTAAGTATTCCCCGTCAATGCGTATGTTCAATAGATGTTTTCGACACCGTATCTAGTTTTTGGTGTTCCGATCGAAGTCTCATTGTTTTTTACTAATCCAGACCTTGTGGCATGGTCACTGAAGTGGTAGTTGACTTCTATCCTTTCTTTGGGAAATAAAACTCTTCGATTGTGATGGTCGTTTGGTTGGGCATTCATCTCTCTATCTCTCTCCTACTTAATTTCGAGGACGAAATTTGTTTAAGGGGTATGAGATGTAGCAACCTGGATTTTAAAATCCATTTTTAAATTCAATTCTTCATTTTTCAAAATCTATTAAATGATCTATCGTTCCGTTGGTGGTACCTTGGAAGGCCGTGGGAGAGCCTTAGAAGGATAATTTATCGCGTGAGATGTTCGAGAAGCGTTGGAGGTTGCACCGGGGCGAGTCAGGGCCCTTTCGGGCACTTTTCGGACATTTGCTGGGCTGGTCGTCCGTACCATGCCTTCAGCTCGTCCGGACGAGCCTGGCAGAAGGGAAATTTTGGTTCAGGCATGTTTCGTCCGGACCATGGTCCATCTTCGTCCGGACCATGGGTTCGTTCAGACCAAGCTTCTTGGTCGTCCGGACGAGGGTGGAAGGGAGGATTTTGGTTCGAAGAAGGAGGTTTCGTCTGGACCATAGTGACTTTCGTCCGGACCAGGGGTCGTCGTCCGGACGATGCCTGGCTTTCGTCCGGACAAAGGTCAACAGATTTGTGAGAAACCGTAGCTCATTAAGGGTAATTAGGTCTTTTTGCCACCGGGGTTATTTAAGGGTCCCTTAATTCGGTTTTTCCCAGAACCCTTCTTATTCCAACCCTAAATGCTCTCTCCCCTCTCCTCTTTCTCTCTCTTAAACCTCCATTAGAGCTTGAGCTTGGAGCTTCAAATCCAAGGCTCAAACGTGTCCGAATCGAAAAAAACCCCAAGAATAAACGTTGTTCCCCTCCTTGAGAGCTTTCCGGAAAACCCAAAAGATATTTCATTCCCCCAAGTTTTGGAATTTCGGATTTTTGAAGGAGCCAGGATAAAGAAGCGGTTCGAAGGAACGTCGTTCCCCTTGACGATAGCTATCCGGCGACCACCATATCTTCATCATCCAGCGAATTTAAAGATTCCGGCGACATTCCGGCGAAGGCTTTTGGAGCGGCGGTCTTTATGAACGTGGTAGAGAGCGGGGCGATCTACGCAATGGCGGACTTGGCTTACGTTGGTGCTCCGGTGACTTTTCCGGCAGCGGCTCCGGTGACGCTTCTGGTGGGTAACTTCTAAATCCTACTTTGTGTGCATAGTCGTGCTTTATTCCATCTCATATTTCGTTGATTCGTCGATTATTGATTCGTTGGACATAGTCGGGTTACTCTTACATTTGATTCAATTCAACTATCGGG
>NMUG010005876.1:0-12882 GCA_002855965.1 Monotropa hypopitys | reverse complement strand
AAATTGTTGACTTCTCTTGGTAGGAGTAGTGATTGTTGCATAATTGGGACTCCTACGGGTTTAATTTCATGAATATGTCACTTGTTATCGAAAGCTCCAAATTCTATTGAAAACCCTAAATCGTCAAAATTGGGAAAAATGACATTTGAACCTAAATTCATGAAATTCATGTTACATCGATTAATGCGATTTGGAATGTGGAACACTTAATTGTGGAATGTGGAACAAAATGATGATAGGCCTTGGAACACTTAAATGTGGAATATGATAAATGCGATTTGGCCTTGGTACTCTTGATGAGGTTTGGATACACTTGAGTGGCTATAGATTTGGGTTGCTTACCTTGGGTCACTAATGTAGAGTGACACACGACATTGCGCAATGGAGATTTGACTGGACCTTCCCGGTGAGCCGGGGAAAACAGGAACTACACGATAAGGGGTTGACGAGCCCCGATGCGGAACTAGCCTTGGGACTCTTGTGATTACCGTTGTGGTGATCTTGACACACTTGTATGATATTGGAACAACATTGGAATGATCGAAATCCTTGAAATAAAACACATGTTGGAACTATGAAAACCTTGTATTGGAACAATGTTGGAACGATTGGAATCATGTAATGGAATATGCCTTGAACAATGACAATCACACCTTGGAATATGTTGAACATATATGAAAAGTCTTGGAATTAATTGTTGGTAATTGCTCCTCCTCTTGGTAGTCACTTTTCATGTTGAGCCTACTTCTACGCATGCATCTCACATTGTTTTTTCACTTACATTGCAATCATATGAATCGTCGTGTAATTTTTCCTACTAGGCGTTCGCCTAACCCTCTATTTTTTATAGGGAAGGGACCGGCAAATTAGCTTGACGGATTCAAGCATTGGATGTCATGGAGCATGATCACTCTTTGGAGCATTTCATTTCTCATGTTTCTTTTTAGTCTTTTGGAAAATATTGTAACGTTAACACCTGGTTGGATTTGTACTTTAAACTCATGTGTGTGTGTGTGTTGTGGACTATTGGTACTTTGTTTGGTTGTGGTGGGTGATGGTTGTTAGACTTTTATTAAATGTTGCTCTATGCCTTTTTTAAAAAAAAAATATGGTTCAAGATTTCCAGGGTGTTACATGATTCAAGGACAGAGCATGCATCTCTTCTTCCATAGCAGAACGTCATCCAGGATGAGAAATAGCTTCTTGATAAGATTTAGGAATAGAAACAGAGGACAAAGACACAGAGAAAGCACGAAAGGATGGAGATAAATGTTCATAAGATACAAATTGTGAGATAGGATGAGAAGTGCATGACCTAATACCTTTACGATGAGCAATAGGAAGTGCGAGAGTTGGATCCGGATACGTTGGAGAAGATGGTGTGGGTATAGAAGCTGGATCTGCAGGCACAACCGGAGGAGCATCAGCGGAAGAGCGTCGGACATACACCTTTGTAACAGGAGGTCGAATGGTAGTCTTTGGAAGACCATGAGCTACTGATAAAGGAGCAATCTCAGGAAGGCATGGGGAATCTAGCAAGGGTTGAATTAGCTGAGAACTCTCAAGGGAATAATATGGGATATTTTCAAAAAAGGTTACATCGGCACTTACAAAGTGTTTTCGTAATGAGGGACTATAGCACTTATATCCTTTCTGGGTCAACGAGTAGCCAAGAAAAATGCATTTGTAAGAGCATGGATCCAGTTTATCACGACCTGAAGTAAGATTATGAACAAAGGACATACATCCAAAAGTTTTGGGGGGAAGAATATAAAGATCCTTATCAGGAAACATGACCTGATAAGGAATAGTGCCATGCAAAACTCGAGAAGGGGTACGATTTATGAGGTAATTTGCGGTAAGAACGGCATATCCCCAGAAATGTTTGGGGATATTCATATGAAGCATAAGAGCACGAGTAACGGCTAAAAGAGGTCCATTCTTCCGTTCTGCAACCCCATTTTGTTGAGGGGTAATAATGCAAGCAGTTTGATGAATAATACCATGAATTTCATTAAATTGGCGAAATTGGTGAGAGATATTCTTGGGCATTATCAGTTCGTAAAATACGCAATTGAGCATTAAACTGATTGACAATCATAGCATGAAAGATTGTAAAGACATGAAATAGTTGAGATCTATCCTTGAGGAGATACACCCAGGTTAAACGAGAATAATCATCAATAAATGTGACAAAATAGCGAGCACCACACAAATTTGTAGTTCGTGAAGGTCCCCAAATATCAGAATGAACTAAAGCAAAAGGTGTGACACATAGTTGCTCATTCCGTAAAGGAAAAGAGACCCTACGGTGTTTACTGAGTTCACATGTTTCACAGTTGAAAGAAGAAAAAATGGGTAAATCAGGAACAAGCTTACGAAGGTTGGCTGAGGATGGGTGCCCTAGACGACAGTGCCACTGATAAGGTGTAATAGTGGAATACAAAGCAGAATGGCTGAATGACTGTTGATGCTCCTGAAGATAATACAGTCCATTCTTCTCATACCCCCCACCAATCATCTCCTTCATCTTGAGATCCTAAAATTTACAATGAGAGGGAAAGAACGAAATAGAACATTGGTGAGTATGAGATAATTTATGAATGGAAAGAAGATTAAATGGAAATTGAGGTAAATATAGAACTGAAGGGAAACTAAGACCAGATGAGTGATATGTGCCACTGCCTTGAACCAAAATTTTAGTACCATCGGCAATAGTAACATAAGTTTTAACAGAAGGGGTAACAATGTCAGTTAAAAGAGATAAATTATCCGTCATATGATCAGATGCTCCAGAGTCAAGAATCCACTGAGTGCTATGAGAAGATGAATGAAGACACGTATTACCTGTGGTGACATGAGTTGCAGTAGAAGTAGGAGATGCAGTGGCTCTTTGAATCAGAGAATCATACTCAGTCTTAGACATAGTAATCTGAGTAGGAGCTGGAGTGGATGACTCCCCCTCAAGAGTAGCCAGCTTCCAACAAAAATCAACATCGTGGTTGGTTGCACCACAATGAGTACACTTCTTGGTGCCACGGCCCCCACGGCCCCCACTTCCTCCACGACGACCACCTCGTTTACGACTGTGTCAGGGATTACGGTTACCAGAATGACCAGAAGCAGCAGAGGCTATAGGGGCAACCAGGGCAGATGGGGTTGGATGTTCTAAACCAGAAGTACGGGGAGCAGCCCTTCGAACACGAGCAAATGCCTCACCACCAGTAGGGACTTCCTGACCAGAAAGAATCTGAGGGCCAAGAGGAGCGAGGTCGGAATTCAATCCAGACAAAAATTTGCATGTCCTGAATTCTTCTCTGTATTTTTGCTGAGTTTTTAAATCTGTAGAGAGAGGTTGATAGACATTTAACTCATCCCACATGCCCTTTAGAGTAGAAAAGTATTCATCAACAGATTTATTTCCTTGCTGAAGAGAGAAAATATTCTGATAAATCTGAAAAACACGAGAGATATTCTGGTCTGATGAATATAACTCACGTAGAGTATCCCAGACAGCTTTAGATGTCTCTTGACAAGCAACATTATTAAAAATATCAGGTTCCAGACTATTCCAGAGTAAAGTCATGATATGTGCATCATTTTGAGCCCAATTGGGATCGGGCGAGGGTTCATCGGTAATATAGGAAGTTTCACCACTGGCTTTCAGAGATATTGACACAGCACGTGACCATGGAAAATAGTTCGTCCCATTTAATTTTACTATGGTGAGAGTCCGACGATAATCCCTAACTATGTCTTTAGTACACGAATTATTGATAGTTTTACTATTATCACCCATAATGAAAAGGAAAGAGAGTTACTGCCTTTGAAATGATGATGTAGATCTGGAATATGTGTGTCGGCTCAGATGAGGTGACTGCGGCAATGTGGCTGCACAGAGCGTTGCGTTGGATGCAGCGCTGTGAATGACGAAGAACAAAGAACAAGGCGTGGACTGTAGAGCAGCAACAACCACTGATCGGTAATAAGAAGCAGAGTCGCCGGCAAGATTGAGAGAGAGATCTACAGCAGGCGTTTGAGATGTTGCAGAGGATTGGCGTCGGCGATGGTGGCTGGCCACTGGAGCGCCGGCGAGAGCGAGAGAGGTGGTGCCGGCTGGAGAAGAGTCGCCGGCGACTGAGAGGTGGCATCGGCTGAAGGCGCGCCGACAAAGAGCGTCAGATTGGGAGAGACAGAGGGCGTCGGTGGCAATGGAGGAGGCTGGCGGCGTCGGCGGCGTGGCTGGAAATGTCGCTGATGATGAACGGCGATCGGAGAGGGCGTTGGGGGGGGCTGTCGAGAGAGGATGGGAGGTAGTGGCGTGAGTAGGGTTTTGGATATGAATGTGGCGGCGGGGAATAAGTGTATTAGGGTTCCTGAAGAATAAGCCTAACACTTTCACCAAAAAGAAAAGAAATTTTAGAAGAAAGTCTTTCTCGAGAGAGACTGGAGAGAAAGTGAAAAACAAAATTAGAGTGGGAGGACCCGCTCTGATATCATGTTGGAGAATGATTTTCCGATGTTTATTCTTCTCTCAAGGAGGCAGTATAAATAGACTCTGTACAGACTTATTTTAGGCAATGAAAATAATAAGAAAATATTCTACCTACCTAATTTATATGAGATACAATCTCCCTAATTATTTTACAATCAATTACAATCAATCAACAAATCAATCAACCTACCTAATTTATGTACAATAAACCTAATATATTTATTTCCTTTCCAATACCTACATTAGCCAATCTTCCAGAGAGCTGAACTCCTCCCTATTCTACTTCATTTCCGGAAATATCTCACTCAATTTCTGGAAATTCAAACCTTTATTTCTAGCATTCAATTTTAAATCAATTCATTTCATTCCAATCGTTCACCAATTTCATTCTTTACTTAATTTATTCTCTATCAGCATTAAAACAAACTTTCCATTAGGGCTGCGCACAGTCCGGATCGGTTTAGATTCCTATGAATCCGATGACCGAACCTAATCTCACGGTTCTAAGAAAATGCAATCCGTATCTGAACCAAAAGTCTCACGGATCGGTTCCAATCCGAACCTAATCTCATAGTTCGGTCCTGGTTTTATCCACGGTTTACATTCCCGACTCCCATGAATTTTCAAATTTAACTCCAATCAGTACAGAAAATATTCAATCGCAAAAAAAGATGACTTTCGTGAGATTAATTTCAATCAACCCACTCATGACAAATCTTTCAAATATGACTTTATAAATTAAGTATGGTCATGAATGTTAAAAAGAGAAACAAAAGTGTAAAAATATTATATCGAAGTAAGTAAACAACTAAAGATTATGATTTATCTAGGGATGAGACTTCATGCAAACAAGTTGTAACTACTACTCTTAAATAACAGGAGAGAAAAGGTCTAGAATGATAGAAACTAATTATGAGTTAAATAGGTATAATTATTAAAATAATTTATAACATTAGAAATATATTTATATGTTTATTAAATTATTTGTAATATTTCACGGTTCTGTTCGGATATTCCACAGATTTATAATCAAAATTCATGGACCGAACCTAATCTCACAGTTTTCTAACTTTTGAATCCGTGTCCGAACCATTAATTTACGGGTCCAATCCAAAATGTACAGATTAGTTTGGTTCGGACCGGATTCACGGTTCAACAGATTTTTTGTGCAGCCATACTTTTCACCTTCTTAAGAATTTAATTTTGCATCATTTAACACCGAATTATGCTTTATATTAATTACACACACAATTTTTTAAGACGGATTTTACAGAAAAGGTCCATAAGAATTGGAGATGCAAAGTTGGTGTAACTTCTTTCATTCCACTGATTATATCGTCATATTTTGGTATTGAGTAATATGATCTGTGTAGGCAGGATTGCCTACTAGGGTGGGGCAGTGGTGGGCTGGCATTCCATTCATTACTTCTTCAGTGATCGCAGTTTGTGGTGTTATTTACTTGGTTTGTCTTTTGGTTGGATACGACTCCTTCGCTGAAGTATGCTTTTGGCCCTCCACAATTATTTCACGGTTTCAAGGTACAATATCTCAAATTTGCGGCGTCACTTGTCATTTGCAACTCAAATGGTAGGTGCATTTAAATCCTTTTTTTGCTTTTTTCAAGTTGCATTATCAAAGTATTTAGGAATTTTTTTGGAAGTTTTGTTTTAAATGTTTACCTCTAACATGTCTTGCTTTTCTTCTTTGCTCAGTGCTTTTTCATTCCATCTACATTACACGTTTGCTGATTTGACTTTTAGGAGTTGTTTCCCTTGTCCCTCGAATGTTTCCTCCTGAAATCTGAATTTTTAGAAACTGACAGTTTTGAATTCTATATACTTCTCACAATGCACAGACCATCAACCCATTTATTTTTCTACCTTTTTTATTGTTTTATGTGTCTCTTGATTATTGTTTAAGTATTAACAAAAATTGTGCATAAATAATAGCTACATGAAGGCATCCAAAAATAGTGTTGTAAAAGTCAGCCTAGGCACTAGGCGGCAGACTGAGGCTACTGTATGGTCTGGGCTGGGCACTTTTGAATTAGTCAGGAGTTAGTTGAGAATTGGTTGACCTAGTCGGCAAAGAGAGATTTGATTTTTCTAAAATTTGGGTTTATATTACCAAACCAAACAGATGGACTCCATTAGTCTCTAGGTTGGGTGCTCCCATCGGCCTACCAAGTGTGTTCCTACATTGCTTGATTGTTCTTACTGGCGATGTTCGATAGTTTCCATGCCAACTCTAGTTCTTTACGCTCCTACTCCGGTCCCCAATTATGATGACTAGATTTTGGGCTCCCCTACGAGTTGATTCTGATGGAGCAAATTGTTGTTTACCATGGAATTACCTCTTTGTGTACTTGTAGTATCCCTAATGAACTTGCTCATGCAACAACAGAAATCAGTCATGGACACTCTGACCAGGGTGGTTGACTGACATGTTCTCTGATGCCTCAGTTAGCAGTAGAGGGTGTGTTCTTGAAGAACCTTGTTCTGCTGAGCAAATGTAAATTGGATACATGGAATTAGAGGTTGCTTAAAAACTTTTAGATAGTGTATCTTTTGTCTATTCATCGATCCCTATGTCATTATTTGTAGGTCGTGGTTGAGTGTTGTTTTGGAGATGCTCAAGTGCATTTCATGCCGCAAGCTTCCGTTCTATATAGGATTTGACTCGACACAACTAGTCTCCATGCATGCCGTCTTGATGCAAGATGGTCAGCATGGTTGGTGAGTCGGCTGGTTCTCTCTTCGAGATGAGGCTAATCGTCCGTCGGCGAGCCATTGGAGATGGGCCTTGATGCCGACCTCCTTGCTTGGAATGCACGTGTGTGTCGGGTGTGTTCTTTTGAATTCTTTGGGAACTGGCCGTCTCTAGACTCACCTCCCAAAAAAATATATGTACATATATAATATTATGGTGTTCCTCCCTAGCGTGCAGTGTCTCTTTGTTCCCTAGCGTGCAGTGTCTCTTTGTTCCCTAGCGTGCAGTGTCTCTTTGTTTTTGAAAATTTGCATGTCGGCGTCCGTGTCGTGCCAAATATTTGTGTTGGTGCTACATAGCTTGATTGTATATATTTGACAGTAGTGGTTGGACATTCACCCGTCGAAGCATATTTATTAACTGGAGTTCACAATATAACTATTCATTTTGTACCGTGAATTGTTCTGTTGTAATATGGAGGCAACATAAAGTGAAACAGGTTTATTTTGAAAATTTTGCATGTCGGCGTATCCATGCCCGTGCGATGTAGGTTGAATGTTTATATGTGGCATGAGTTGTTGTACATCCACCCATCAAAGCATATTTACTAATTGGAGTTTACAATATAACTATACATAAACTCCCTTCGTTGGCATGAAATGTTCTTTATCATGTAAACACCATTTTATTACCAAATAAAGTGAGATATGTTTATTAAGAAATATGAGTATTTTGTGGCACCCGCGTGTACTTGGACATAGGAATTTCTTGATTTCGAACTACTATTTCATACCAGCAGCTGGCACTGACTAGGAAAGCTTTCCACAATAAAAGGTAAGAAGGGCTCTGAGCCTTCAGATTTCTAGAAATCACTACGGCACGTGCGTTATATTAAAGGAAAATGCTAGCCACCACCCACTAGGAGGTGGATAATGTGTAAAAGGTGCATCGATATCCATAAAGAGTAAATCAACGCCCAGTTGGTACCCATTCATAGGTGTCTGGAAAGGAGAAATGAGGAGAACAAGTCTAACCTTTGATAATAATACACAAAGTGACTTCGCTCAGACTCGAACCCAAAACCTTAAGGTTATCGAGTTGAGTTTTTACCACTGCACCACCAGTGCCCCCTTAGATATCCGTATTGATATCCTCGAGATATGTATCGATATCTGTAATTGTTTGGCATTATGTGTGTATTGTCCACAACCTAGTGGGTGGTGGTTAGCAAGACCCTATATAGTTGGGATGTGAATTTAGAATGGAATCTTAAATCATAAGAGATTGACAATTATGCAATTATGTTACTATAAATTTTATGTTTATGTATTTTGTTTGGACCTATGTCACTCAGGGCGGCCAATTTTTGTTGAAGACTTTGTTGGGGCTTTGCTTGTCCACAATTTCATATTGTGTCAATTTACACAATAGCTTTGAATAGTATAACTGTTACATTCAACACGGACGTAAGCATGAGTTGGGATATGAATTTAGAATTGAATCGTAGATAGACCGACATTTATGCAAATACGGTACTATAAAATTTATGTTAATGTATTTTGTTTGGATCCTTGTCACTTAAGGCGACCAATTTTTGTTGGAGATTTTGTTGGGGCTTTGCTTGTCCAATTTCATATCATGTCAATTTACTGAATAGCTCTAAACCATATGTTTGCAGCAAAAGGATTAAAATGTACGTAGTTGCATGCATTTCCCCGTCCTTTCTCTTCATCCCTGTTTTCATATTTTCCATATTTACACCGTTATCAGACAAATTTGACCCGAGAGCACGAATCATTTTTTGGGTGCCTAAATTTTGTGCTTGGCTGAGCCCATGTAGGGTTTAGGTTTATGTAGTTAGTTTTGGATGCAATGTCAGACTATTTGACTGGCCAATGTTTGACTTTGTGTCCCAGTGTTCATACATCATCCTTACCAAGGAACAAACAGGTTCTGATCTGGTAGGAGTCTATTTCATAGAAAGGAATCAGACACTCTTGAAGCATTCTCCTCACCATCTCGCTTTATGTTTTGGTAGGATTACCATTTGTTTTTGACATTATTTATGTCAACTAGCGGCCGTGGCAACAAACACAATTTGATAGCTTCTGTAGCAATTACATGCAATAGTTTTTCTAGTGGTTATTGAACTGGAAGTTAATGAAATGATCGAAAGTAGTATTTTTCCTTGTGCGCATTTTTGGAAAAGAAAATGTGATCCGGCTTCAAATAAGTGTTCACACCAATATGACTGTTCCCTTTATAATAGTATAGATTTTGTGTCAACTAACCTTGGATGTTATTGCTTTACGCAGTTTACAGAATATTCACGTCCTCTCTTTTTCATCGCTCTCTGCTGCATGTTCTATTCAATATGATGGCTTTGGTTCCTTTGGGCGCGGAGCTGGAGATAGTTATGGGGTCCGTCCGCTTGTTGTACATGATTATTCTATTGGCTAATAGCAATGCCATATTTCATCTTCTTATTGCGTTATTGGCAGCCCATAACCCCTTCCACTCTTTTCTGTATCTTATGAATGAGTGTGCAATAGGCTTCTCTGGAATCTTATTTTCTATGATCGTCATAGAGACGAGTTTAAGTGGAGTTCAGTATCGAAGGTTTGGTTCTTCCTAACGCCAATACATTCTGTTTCTGCGTTAAGTTTTAACTTAAAACTTTCGAATTCCTTGATGAATGGATCCCTTATTGCATCCTATTAGTTTCTTTCCACTGTCCAAATGCACTGTATTGAGCTCTTAGATTTTCATCCATTATACATGAATTTACTGATTGACATTGTACTTCCCTGCAGTGTATTTGGACTATTTAATGTACCTGCTAAATGGTAAATGATCTAACAATCTTGGTGATGCAACTTGATGTCCTTTTTTTGTTAATATGTTCACCACCTCCAATGTGATTTTGAATGACATTGTATATCAGGTACACATGGATCTTACTTGTAGTTTTCCAGCTTCTCATGACAAATGTCTCTTTACTTGGTCACCTTTGTGGAATTTTGTCTGGATTTGCATGTATGTTTGTCCAATCCTTTTCAAGACTTCTACTTTTCAACTGCACATACATCTATTTCCGTGGCTACTGTGACGCTACATGAGGAATTTACGTATTGCATTTTCCCTGCTATCAGATACTCAAGGACTATACAATTTCCTACTACCCGGAACCTCCCTTGTTTCGGCCATTGAATCCTCCTCTTTGCTTGTAAGTGATCGTAAGGGAATCTTCATTGGTTGATTAATCAAGTTTGCCTTCCGTTTCCTAATATACATTACTTACATGTTTTATCAAAGTAGGAAGTGGAATTTTCCTAGCCATTGGGTTGACCTTTTTGTAACTGATGTCGCGCATCCTTGCATATTCACAAGTAGTTGTGATATTGTCTACGAGGTTTTTAAGTCCAGGAAATACCAATATACCCTTGCATGGCTTGGTGAACAGTACCACCGGGCTCCACACACCATACCAAACTCATCCATACCTAAGGAGAAAAGAACTGATTTCCTGATGTTTAAATAAGGAAATTCTCAATTTCCTCTCTGTTGTTACCTTTGATGATCGTCGTCTTTTTTGGTCTTTTTCTCCCTTGTTGACATGGCAAGTCCCTGGAGGTCCATCCTTCAAGCTAATGAAATTCATTGCTTTCATCTTTGTTCTTTGATTTTAAAACATATTCCTCTGCCAAAGTGTACCTTGGATTGAAAAGTACCACAAGTGATGGTGAATGAATAGAAATAGAGTCGTGTCAGGCATCCCTCGGTTGGGTTGGTGATTAAGTATATTTCGGACACCACAGGCCCGGCACAAAGTCTTGACCTTGAGGGCAGAGGCAGCTTCTCTCTGCAGTCACCTCGTGCAGGGATAGAAGGCAGATAGGGCCATTCAAAGCTAGAATTTCTTGTGTAGCAATAGGACTTTTGACAGCATTCATGTAATCAATTGACCTCTGAGTATCCCATGGTCTAGCTTACTTTGTCATTTTTTTTTCAATTTGTTGTAGTATCACTTATTTCGCATTGCTTGGAAACTAAATTTCGTAACTAGGCTGTTGCTTCTTTCTTATTTGGCGGATTTCCCCCCTTTGAAAATGGATTGTAAGCCTTGCTTCACCACAAACTTTAAAACTTTTATTTCAGTCGGAGTGCGTGAGGCGTCCGAAGTTCATATTGTGCTCTGGTGGTAGCCCTTCAGGCCACATGCCCACCTATTCGAGTCAAAATGCAGCATCCAGGTATATTTTGCCTATTTGCACTCCGTTTGTCCCAGTGTAGAAAGCCCAATACAACATGTCTTTACTCAATAGCAGCTTGCTTTCTGGAAATATATGGAGAAACCTTTCTTCCTGGATGCCACAGAGAGAAACATCTGCACAGGTAAACATCTTGCACAGGTACAGTGTCCCCCTTCTTGTTAGGATCTCATACCCAGTTGAGCATGGTTGTGAATTTTACTGCTGGAGATAAAATAGAATCAGTGTCGAGCGGGAGTGTTGAGAGTCATCACTGACTCTCTAGAAGTTTCCTGATGCTTCTGAAATATTCTGGATCCTACTAGAATGTTCGAGAATAATCCATACTCTACTATAACCTTTCAGATTTTTCAGAAAGGTTTGGGCTATACTAGAACCTTCCGGAGTATATCAGAATCATCTAGGCTTCTTTAAAACCTTCTAGAATTCTTTTAGAATTGTTCTAGAGTTGTCCAACTCTAGAAACATCCCGTGCTTCCTATAAATAGGTGAACATGAAAGCTCACTGTGTGTGTGATTGAGAGACATATCAAGTGTGTAAGTGGGTGAATGAAAGAGTGAGAATGAGGACACAAACTCTAGTGTGAGAGTGGAGTGTCTACGTGTGTGGTTTATGTCTTTTGTCGAGTATACATGTGTAAAGTGACAATATTTAATAAAAGTATTACTTGGGATGTCCCAAATTCAACATACGCTCTTCCTGAGCAATGAACCTTGTAGTTGTTCCATATAATATAATCCTCCTTATGCATATCACCATGCAAGAAGGCGTTATTGACTTCTAACTAGAATAAAGGCCAACCAAGCTTGGCGGGAAGGAAAATAAGAAGCTGAAGAGAGCCAGTCTTAGCAACTGTAGGAAGGGTTTGTGTGTAGCCTTTGGCAACAACACGAGCTTTGTAACGCTCAACAAACCTATTAGGACAGCACTTCACGCACGTTCAAGGTAAATACCCAAAGACAATCAACAGAGGTTTTTCCAGAAGAAAGAGCAACCAACTCCTCAGTACCATTGTGACGAAGAACATCTCATCGTCCATAGTTGTACGCCACTCAGAAATAGACAAGGCCTCCTGAACAATATTAAGAACGTAAACAGATGAAACAGAAGTAGCAAATACACGAAGTGGTGAAAACAGGTGAGTGTTGGAGACATACTGAGCAATATGGAAGTGCAAATACATATAATTTTATGAAGAACAATGGGAAGGGAATCTAGAGAAGCTACCTGATCTCGCAACGGAAGAGAATAAGTCAAGGAGCTGAGGTGGAGCATGCACAACTTTTGGTCGTCGAGCGTACTTCTACAATGGGTGCACATGAGTTAATGGGGAGGATGGAACTAAAGTAAGCATGCAGTGAGACGGTTCTGCATGAGAAGAATCCGAGAGGAATGACGACTCATT
>NMUG010005875.1:0-12882 GCA_002855965.1 Monotropa hypopitys | reverse complement strand
TCTGGTACACGAGCAATTCAGGAATTAATCACTGGAAAGCCATTACTAGAGTGTTCTATTATCTAAGGTATGCCCATGATTGGTGTAACGATCCAAAATTTCGAAATAATATTTTCAGAATTAAATTCGATATTTAAATCCCCAAATAAATCCTAAGGTGGTTTCCTTGGTTTCCATTGTCCATCTAAACTCAGTGTTGAACTCTCCCTTGAGATGTGCGAAGAATCTGTGATTTGTTCGGGGTGTCTCGGAATGGTTTGGAACCCCTTTCACTCATTTTTTCCATTCTGGTGCAGTTGCACCGGTGCAAGATAGAGATGCACCGGTGCAGATTGGCCCTTGGTGTTACTGTTCAGATTTTAGAACAGTTGCACCGGTGCAGTTGATAGGTGCACCGGTGCAAGGAGGTTTGAAATGTTTCTATTAGATTTTGGAAGCAGGTGCACCGGTGCAGCCTTCGTGTGCACCGGTGCAGGGAGTTTCTTGGAGTTTGAATCGGTACAAGGAGTGTTTGCACCGGTGCACATACTCACTGCTTTGTTCGGATTAAGTTTGCATCGGTGTAGAGGGAGCTTGCACCGGTGTAGGAGCCTTCTGTTGGCTCCTGGTGCATGTTTGTACCGGTGCAGAAATGGGTTGCACCGGTGCACAGTGCCCAGATTTCGAATCATTAAGGGCATTTGTGTCATTTCAAGTGGGGGCTATATATATGTTTGCTCCAACGATTTCGGTCATCCCTAACCTCATTTTTGCCCTACTCCTTCTCTCTCTATGCGAGAATGTGTGAATTGGGTTGAGCGTGTGACTAGACGATCATTCGAGAAAAATTGAGCGATGTGGGCATATTGTGGATTTTGTTAGAATTGAAGAGGTAGGATACCCTCCCGACCTTGTATCGGTCTTAGTGAGCAACATTGTGGTATTGGATCATTCGTCGGCAAGTGTTAATGTGGTTTTTGCCATTGTGATGGCCTTGGTGCCGTGGGCACCCTTGGTGTTCGATAAAATGCCTATGAGAGGTAAAGGACTTGGGAATTGGTGAATTCGTCACCTTAGGTTAGAAAACTCGTTCCTAGGCCTTGGATATATGTTATGGTCTTACTAGGTGAATTCATCATCCTTGGTTTGGGAACTCGTCTCTTATTAGCAAAGTCGTTGCTTGTGTTTTGGGTGAATTCATCACCTCGAGTCGGGAATTCGTCCCTCGTGGCAAAATCGTTGCCCGTGTTGGGGAACTCGTCCCCATCGACTCAAACTCTAAAACTTACCTAACTCACTTATATTAAACAACCAACAACAATAAAAAAAAGGACTTGGGTGTTGCTAGGTGATCAATTCGTGATCATTGGACTAATTCGTGGTCATATGTGTTTAGGTTAGTTCTTGAATTCGTTGAGACTACCTAGATCAATTCGTGATCTTCGGGCCAATTCGTGGTCATTCGAGTGTGAGGTTGGTTCTTGAATTCGTTGAGACAACCTGAATCATTTCGTGATTCACTCGGGAGCTAGTCAACCCTTGAATTCGTCAAGGCGACTGTAAATCGATGAACGGCTTGATGGTTTTCTTGTGATCCAAACTAGCCCAAGGTTTGACTGTAGATCCTATTTTGGAATTCGTCCAATAGGTTTCGAATCCCTTGTGGTCCTTTTTCTAAAATTTTCCGAGTCGGGAATTGAACCAACTACAGACAAAGGATAATAAATTCACCAATGTGTATTATCTATCTATATATATGAGTATATATAGAAGGAGATGGAGAGGGTTCTTGATGGGAACAATTTTGGATTGTGGATCTTTTTACGGGCGGTTTTAGCCAACTCGTAGCTTTAGTAAGTGTAAAGGACTTGACCAATTCGTGGCATTAGATAGCTTGCGGCTTGGAGCCAAATCGTGGCATTAGTATCCTTTGAGATTAGGCCAACTCGTGGCATTGGTATGCGTTAAGCATGAGGCTAAGTCGAGAAACAGATATTGGTTGGTATTGGACTATCGTGGAAACTATCGGTTGGCCTTGTCTAGGCAACATTCGGATTGTGTGGTAGTGAAACCCTTGGGATAGTACCTTGTGATATTTATGTGTGGCGAGATTGGATTAGATCCGTGTAGTGACCCTTGTGTGGTGGTCTTAGTACTTGTTGGTGACTTCTTTTCGGTAGAGGTTTGGTTGTGCTATAAAAGGTTTTGGTTTCCTTTGCGATAGGTAGATCGAAGCGAAGGATTGAGATCTTTCTATTGATGCGAGAGTGCGAATGGTTAGTATGGTTTGGTTATGTGGACTAGAGATTGAGTTTGATGACTTTGGGTGTGAGTAAAAGGGCAACATGATTGGGATTGCATCGTAGGATTTCACCCACCTTGCACATAATCACCATATTTTCATATACAGTTGATAGTCGCATATTTGCTGGGTCTTTATGACTCAACCTTTTTCCTACAGTTCTTTGCAGGGTTTGTAGGGTCGGATAGCTAGTAGCAGGGAGTTGGCTTAGGCTTGCTTCAGGTTCCCTTGTGTGAGGAGAATTTCATGTTCATTTATTTACTACAGTTTTCCCCTATTTTTCCCCCTTGTAGCCTACGGGCATTCCCTTTTCTTTTAAGTGTTGTAAATGGTTTTATTGGAAGTAAGTTCATAAAATCAAAGGATTATTGTTATTTTATTTCCGCATGTCTTATAATTCATGGCCCCTTGTTTGTGGTTTGGAAAGTGTAAATAATTGTTAGTCTTTTATTCCATTTCAAAAAAAAAAATGGTTTGAAAATCTGGGGCATGACAACTTGGTATCCGAGCTTTCGTTCGAATACCTTCGGACCATGGGGAGATTTCTGTCTCTATGGGTTCTCAAAATGGTTTTGAAAATGATTTTCTTCTGCATTTGCATGCATTGAGAGTTGCATGGCATTAGTATGCCCTTGTATGAGACGTAGAGGTTATGCTTGGGTCGTAGGCTAGTATGCGTCTTGGGAATAAGAAGAAATCATGCATAGCTTTCTTTGGGTTATCTACTTGTGGTTGATCGTTGGTTCTTTTAAGGTGGTTGATTGCTCCATATGTGGATTTTGGGATTCTTTAGTTTATGTCGTGATTCCTTAGTTTTATTTTTGCGATCTCTAAGTTTTTTTCGGCTTGTGCGCTATGATACTCTACACGTATGTGAATATCGTTTCGTTTGTTGGCTAGGATTTCTCGCCGTGTATTGCCCTTATCGCCAAGATGGTTAATCGCCGAAGAGGTCGTCGAGCACACCAAGTGCAACAAGGAGTCCAAAGGGAGAATGTTCAGTTGGAGGATGCTATCGATCCAAGAAGTTTTGTACAGCAACTTGCAGAGGCCTTGGTTGAGGCCACAAGTGCAGTTCAGGCCCCCACGGCTAGGGGCATCAGTGCTGTGATGGAGTCCTTGCGGGAATTTCACGCTATGAATCCTCCTAGTTTCGATGGTGAAGGTGAGCTGCCTGAAGCAAATCACTGATTGTCAGGTATCACAAAGCTGTTGGATACCTTCGAGATTCAAGAAGACAAGATGCGAGTATCTTTTGCCTCCTATCAGTTGGTCGGTGAGGCGGGTGAATGGTGGAATTCGGTCATAGCAATCGGGAAAGATGCAAGAAGAATGGCTAGAGTTAATAATCTGGAAGTAGTTGATGATGATTAAGTTCCTATGTCGTGGGATCAGTTTGTCGCCGCGTTCAAAAATCAGTATTTTCCAGAAGCATTCCGGGATCAGTTGCGGAGTCAGTTTGAGTTGTTGCAGCAGGGCAACATGACGGTGTCTCAGTATGCTATTAAGTTTCAGGCTTTGTCGCGTTTTGCCCCAGAGTTGGTCATCTCAGAGGATCGTAAGTGCCGAAGATTTGAGAAGGGTTTTTGTCCGTCGCTTCAGAAGCTCGTTATGGGGTATCGTATCCGTTCTTTCGCCGCTATGCTAGAGTGTGCTAGGGCAGTTGAGCCAGTTTGTCCGGAAGCAGAGAAGGAAGCCCCAGTGTGGTAGCCTCGTCGGCAGTCCGTTAGTACTGATTCGAGATCATCATCAAATAGCATGGGAAGAAAGAGGCACCGTAGACCAGATGTAGGTGTTCAGTCAACAGCATTCTCAGTTCATTTCAGATGTCAGTGTTCAGGGAGTGCCGCCCGATGTTTCGATCGTTTGCCATTATTGTAGGCAGCCAGGCCATTACCGTTCTCAGTGTCCTCAGATCATTTGCTCCTGTTGTAGCCAGTCAGGGCATATGAGCAGGAATTGTGTGTAGAGAAATGGTGGTCAGGAAGAGTTGACTGTTGGGCAGTATTTAGCGGAAGATATCAGAGTTGCGCAGCAGCAGCAGGGAAGTCAGGGTTACCGATCGTTCGATTCCAGTCCTCAGCTCGAGAGAGGAACCAGTTCCAGTGACGTACGCCGTGCTTCGATTCAGAGAGGCAAGCAGCCAGTTGGGCAGAAGACTCGTGGAGGAGCATATGCTATTGCCATAGTGGATCCGCAGCCGCCAGTTTCACCGTTCCAGTAGATCCGTGTTGCATTTGTTTTCTTTGTAGTACCACGCGTTAGCAAGATTAATGCATCTGTCGGCATCTTTTCCATTTGTTTTGCGATTTTAGTTTGGTCCCGTTGCGTTTCTACTTAGAACGTTGTTTCTCTTGTCGAGACTTCTCTTTTGTAAGAACCTCTATGGTTGAACTCTTGATGTGTTGGAGAAATACTTGGGTTACAAGTTTCTTAGTCATGCACGTTCCTAAAGTATTGTTGCGATACTCTTGGCTTATTAAATCGTTTCCTTGTTGAAATTATGATTTACTTGTTGGGATCACTTGTGCCACTTTTGTTTGTTGGTGATGGCCAAGCTTGTGCTTGCTTTCCGCTTGCTTAGTTGGATGTATCTTTTGAAATCAATCTTGTCACTTGCGAATAGATATTCTAGCACCCGTGACGTGGGTAGATTGTAATAAAAGTGGGAACGAGTAATTGAGTCGGTTATTCTTACACCTTCTATGTGGAATCGACCGTGTGTGTATTTCTTTGGTTATGTGATTAAGGATGACTTTATGATTTAGGTTGAGAACTGTGTCCGGCCGGCATCTCTCAAACTTGAATCATGGTAGTCACTTGATATCGCATTGGGTGCGTGTGGGGGGATATATATGTGTTCCCCTATCTATATGTATATGGGTATGTTGGTACTTGTGGTAAAAGTGCCGCAAACCATAAAAATGCTTGTATAAGAATTATGGAACGATAAATAAAAGAATGTCGTCGATCGTATCTCCACCTTATTGCTCCTTGTATTGTTGCTATATAAATCGTTAGTTGCCTCTTCCTTGAAAATATTGTTTGCTTCATTCTTGCAAAAGACTAGTGACTCCTACCATTGAAATTCATTTTGGAGTATCTTATATTCTTTGTATCGTCGATGAGTTCGGTTGTTGTATCAACGCGTCCACACTATCTCGGCAGTTGTCCCTGTGACCTTTGTGTGACTCGCGGTTAGATTTCAAGATTTACATACTTTGATTGTTGAGAAATCCTTTCAAAAAGGAAATGACTCATCCTATTGTTGCATCATTGTTGAGTCAACTATTGTTTTGATACTTGTTGTATCGGAGAGAAACCCTAAAAACCTTGTTTCATGGTACTCGGTTTTGATTTCAAATCGACATTTGTTGATTGTTGACCCCTTGTTCTCGAGGAGAACCATTCACGTGTTGTTGTTCTTTGATCAATGATTCCATATTTTGAGCAAGATTTTTTACGTTGTTGTTGTTGTTCTGTCCTTGAGTTGTTTACCGTATTGGTGTCCACCGTATCGGGGAGTATCCCCTTTAATCTTGTTTTGTGGTTTATAGTTTGGATTTGAGCTCCTACTCTTTGGTTGTTTGGTGCATTCCTACCCTTAGTTAATTTCGGGGACGAAATTCTTTTAAGGTGGTTGAGATGTAACGATCCAAAATTTCGAAATAATATTTTCAGAATTAAATTCAATATTCAAATCCGCAAATAAATCCTAAGGTGGTTTCCTTGGTTTCCATTGTCAATCTAAACTCATTGTTGAACTCTCCCTTGAGTTGTGCGAAGAATACGTAATTTGTTCGGGGTGTCTCGGAATAGTTTGGAACCCCTTTCACTCATTTTTTTTCATTCTGGTGCAGTTGCACCGGTGCAAGATAGAGATGCACCGGTGTAGATTGGCCCTTGGTGTTACTGTTCAGATTTTAGAACAGTTGCACCGATGCAGTTGATAGGTGCACCGGTGCAGGGAGGTTTGAAATGTTTCTGTTGGGTTTTGGAAGCAGGTGCATCGGTGCAGCCTTCGTGTACACCGGTGCATGGAGTTTCTTGGAGTTTGCATCGGTGCAAGGAGTGTTTGCACCGGTGCAAATACTCACTGCTTTGTTCGGATTAAGTTTGCATCGGTGCAGAGGGAGCTTGCACCGGTGCAAGAGCCTTCTGTTGGCTTCTGGTGCATGTTTGCACTGGTGCAGAAATGGATTGCACCGGTGCATAGTGCCCAGATTTCGAATCATTAAGGGCATTTGTGTTATTTCAAGTGGCGGGCTATATATATGTTTGCTCCAATGATTTGGGTCATCCCTAACCTCATTTTTGCCCTACTCCTTCTCTCTCTACCTCCATTACTCTATCCTTTCCCTTCTCTCTACCGTTTGAGGACCCTCCAAGCTCCCGTTATAGTTTTGGCAAGGAGGAACGTTGATCACCGCGACGAGGGCTCTCCGGTGACGTAAATATCGAAGTCGTTCGTCGCGAATTTTGGGTAAGTCGATTTTTTAAAATGGGTTTCTCGCGTTGTCCCTTTAGGAAACGTTATTGTACTCATCGTTGCCGTCGTTTTGATCTATATAGTTTCGCGGGCACCGAAGTTTGACGCAACTAGGATTTTCCCCGTCGGCGCGCGCATTAAGGTAAATATGTTACTATCTCGTGTATTTGTCGATATGTAGCTCACTAATGATTTCAAAAATCAAGAATTTAATGATTTCATAAAAAGCCCCAAGTTTTCAATAAATTGATCGTTTTTGAGAGATTGAGGATTGAATCATTGGATTTATTTGATAACCAAGGATTTGATTCCATTTATTTTCTTACAATTAGCTTAGTTTCTTTTGCTTTCTGATTTTTCCATCTCCATCACATCACTTCACTCCACCATTCCACTTCCCTTTCATCTAATAAACACTAGACTCCAATTGAACTCAATACATACCTTAATCCCTGTGGAAATGACCTAGTCTTACCAGTTTTTATTATGCTTGAGCGACAAACATATAGATTAATTCACTTGCGCTTGGGTGGGTTAATCTACTTTCTGTTTTGGTCTTTCATTGTTTCCACATTTTCTGGATCAATTGCACAATTAAGTTTGTGCCAAGCAGTAACTCAAGATAATCACGAGAGTACTAAACGATAAATAGGTACGATCACCACCAGTTCAATTCCAGGAACAAGAAAACGCCATTATCAAGCACAGAAAAGCACAAACGCACTCAGACGACATCACCAATGAAACACCACAAACTCCTCATTCTAAACAAATCCCCAATCTTCGAAACTCAAATCGCAATCGCTCCTCAAACCACTTACCACGAAAGGCTCAAGTATACTACTGTCCTACCCTTTCAAGGATATTCTGCCAAACGTCCTTCCACAACCACAACAACCCAAACGGGTACATCACTTCCAAGTAGCAACTCAAATTTAAAATCACATCTGAATTTCTAAACCATCAAACATCATCGCAATGAAACCCAAGGAACACTTCGAGGAATTTCTCAAGGTTTCTAAGTCTCCAAGCGATGCCATAACTCAATCACCAAGTGATACCACAATCTCACTTATAGAGTTAAAAACCATCAACCGACACGGCCACAAAACCCAAAAATCACTTCGAAGGAATCCGCAAGATAACTCTACACACCCCATCGCTTCAAACCTCAAAAGAGAACTAAAATCCCAGTTTCATAACTCACCCAATCATCAACAATCACAATAAACAACCATGGACTCCCACAACCCATTCCTATAGAATGACCTCAAGTCGCCAACTCCTTCTATTCTTCGCACAAGATTTCCAAGATTTGAACTCATTTCTACCATCTCAACCAACCAAAAGAAATCACCATTTCAAGGCACTTGACCTAACATTGATCCTTCAACAACCTCAAACCTTACAAGGATTCGCACTAGAAGTAGGAAGGAAGACCCAAATATTAAGGATTTCCACCCATCAACAAAACACCAAATCCACCTTCTAAATGCGACAGGAATCCAACAATCAAGTGAGCAAACAAGAGTATGTTGAGGAGGACTTCAACTAACTAGCTATGATTTAATCACCAAAGATTCATTACACCAAACCATTTGGGACTAAGACTTAGCCTCTAATCAACATATCACGAATCTCAAGGAAGGATTCAACGAGTACACACTCAACCTCCAATGGATTGGGGGTGCCCAACGACCAATGAGTGAGTTAGAATAGAGAAACCAACATCAAAATACAATGGTGCTCAAAGGCACACCGGAACGATCATAGTTGCATGTAATGACCCTGAGAACCCATAGAGACTAGGTGTCTCCCCACGGTCTGAAGGTATTCAAACCGAAAGCTCTGATACCAACTGTAACACCCCGTGTTTTTAAGTAAAACATTTCCAACATATTTATTTATTTTTTGAAACAAGGTAAACACAAACATTGGGGAGTTAACGGTTACTATACAAATGCATTGCAGTAGAAATTCTCATTACATTAATCTTGATACAACATACAAAACTGAAAAAGTACAAGAAGGGAAAGAAAGAACAACTGTAACTACTCACTACAAGTTGTAGAGAAAAGTACAACTACAACAGTACTACAACCTGAGAACTCAAAAGAAGTACAAAGGTAGAATGGAGAACCCAGGCTGTAGTTCCAAAGGGAACCGACTGTCAGCTCAATCTCTAAATCCACCTGCACAAGAAACCCTACAACACAAACCTGGAAAAGAGAGAGAAAGGAGGGTCTGAGCAAACCATGGCTCAGTGAGGGTAACAGCTAAAGACTACAAAGTATGCACGAGAACGTGCGAGCCTAAGCAGAACAAACCAAAGGTAAAGCAACGGCCAACCGCAAAGCACAACACACCCACACACACACGCAAGTGAAGTGAGACTAAGAGTATCTCCAAGGTCAAACAAGAAGAGTGTCACCATAAACCACAGTCGACACACAAAGAACCAAGTCACACACCTCACCAACTCTCAGTCGAGACCACCACCACAACCAAGTAACCACATCCCAATCTCTCGCAAAGGAATCCAACAACCACAAGTAAACACCTTCCCTCATTACCCACAAGAACCCTTTTACCAAGACCAGCACCCGAAACCACTATCAAACGAACCCCAAATGAATACAATGGATCCCCGACAACCCTGCCATTTCCATTTCCTTTGATAGACACAAAATGTATTGTAGATTTCGGTGTTGTTTAACTTTGAGATATATTTTGGTTGCACAGGTAGCTTTTCATTTCCTTTAACATTCCTCACAAATAACACCTTCACCTGCCGAAGCAAGCAAGTAGCATCATCCTTTCCGCCCCACTCGAATCGACGACTACGTGAGGTATGGAACAGGAGGTCGCAACCGTCTTACCCTCCTCAAAACCAAGGCCGGTTCATGGGACACCGCAGTCGTCTTCTCAACACGCATATTTCCCCCTTGGCGACACAAGGGAGTCACGACGGAGACTAAAACGCCCACTATGAAGAACTCCTAAGCGGCACAAGGATCCATGCGGGGGTACTTGCCCACGCAGAGTACAATCCCGGGAAGGGCATCGAGCATCCTTAACCCAGGGGCCGTACCGCGGGTAGGGCATGAACCATCCTACCCGGATGGATACCATCAACACATTCCGTCTATGAGGGCAAGAACCTCCTCATTCCGTAAACTTTCAAAACCATTTCATCACATAACATGGGTTGGGCCAAGGTACCTCCCAAAACCCAAGATGGTATCCTCCGTACGCCATCAATTACATCACAACACTCTTCTTACATTTTCTTCATTGTTGTTTCACTTGGTGGGATTTTTTGAGAGCATTCAAGATTATTCAAGAGTGGTCCTCGTGGGATTCATCCCTATATTTGACATTCATTGCATTCATTGCATTTATTTTATTTTGGGTGATTTCCATTGAGTTACCGAGTTCACCCCATCTATGACAAGCTCATGGCTAATCCAATTCCCACCAATTTCCGCATTTCCTCTCCAAGGAGAGTTATCCACGCACGCTATCATTTCGCTTTCAACAATACTCATTTCAAACCAAGACAACCCAAATTATTTCAAGAGTGGTCACTCACCTCGACATACTACGATTTTCCCACTCGAAAACCCAATTCATTCGAACATCCTCAAATATCTCAATTCACATTATTTTCGACCTAAGACGTTCCATTTGAGTAATATACCCCTTCCTATGCCACATACTATGATTTGACACAATTTCCACACCCAAATTTCACCTCAAGGCCCATTCAGGCAATTCATCGAACACATGGTTCCTAGATCGTTCTAAGGGTAATTCTCAACACAAGTCATTCTCTCCACATCTACACCGTTCCAAGACTAACGCAATTTCCCGAGGCTAACCGGATGCCAACCAATTTAATGACAACAATGTGACCACATACTCGATACCAACGAATCGAACCACTAACGATACGGCTACGCAAAATAAATCAACGATCGATATAACAATGATACATGGAATAGAAATAGGCACACCCATGCACACGATGTAGGATTTAGAAGTTACCCACCAGAATGTTGCCGGAGAGATTGCCGGAGCTATAACACTCCTAAAATTTGAAGTAGATTTTTTTTAGAAGTGTTAAAAGGATAAGTGTATCCAACAAAAGGGGTAAAGTGATAACTACCACACACACACCCATTACACTATTTATTACAAAACATGCCTGCACTACTCTGATACAAATAAAAGGGACAAAAAGGGTTTTATAACACAATCCTGTACAACAGCGCCCAAACTAAAATAAAAGGCCAAAATAGGATTTTATAAATTAATACTGTACAAGGTGGCCAACAGAAAAGTAAAGAAGTGCGGTACAATAAAAGAAGAGCGACCTATCACTCCAGTCCAGTCCAGCTCCAAGTCCTGTGAAGGATCCCGCAACTACTCCAAGTAAAGTGTAAGAGACCCTACAAAAGTAGAGGGTCAGGCACCACTGCCTGATAGAGATAATCTATCTCCTACCGTCTATAATATTGGGTACAAGTGTATGACATTGCAAGGAATGTAAACTATGCAATGCAATGGATCTCATTATATAAAAACAGTTACTTTCTTTCCAATATCTTACCGTCGACTCATCGTAAGGTAAAAGTCGTAAAAGTAGTAAAACCAGTGTCTAACTAAGACTCGGGAAAGAGAAGTAAAACTAACATTTTCCAAACACTTGCCTAGACAAGGCCAAAAGGAGAAAGTGTCCAAGTACTATGTTCGACACAATTCAAACGACTCATTTCGTTACTTTTAAAACATTGGTTTCTAATATACCAATTTCCGACAATTTCCAAGGAGATTGGTTTATAACATACCAATTCCTTAAACTATCAAAGTGACTCATTTTGATTATTCCAAACGTATTTCAAGTATTCTGATTTCCATTCCGCACCTTTTATACAATGAGGTCAATAACCAATAATAATGAGTTTAGGCTGATTCCGCGATAGTGGGGATCAGCCACTAACCGATAATTCCACGAATTCCCCAACACGTTGGAAGGGTCCTGCAAACCCCCATTGCACAATGTCGTGAGTGTTCTAAGTAGCCACTCAAGGTACAAATACCCGAATAGTCTAGCCAACTCAAGATCCCGAATTCGATCACTATTCAAATGAAGGCCAAATGCCAAATTCCAACTAAGTGAATATTTTTCCAACGTATCAAAATATGCAAATTTCCAACAACGTGAATACTTTCCGAATTTCTTCCAAAACGTTCCTTTTCTTTCCAAAATGTTCCATTCGTTTGCAAAATAGTCATTTCATTCGATTTACAACATAAACTTGTCAAAACACCGTTTTAAACCCACAAATCATCCGAGACTATCCAACAAGTCAATATCCCCAATTTGATTTTTCATAAAAACGACGACGGTACACTTTTCATAAAAATTGGGGTTTTTCGCAATCAATTTAGTAAATCCTACGACCAACGACCTAGGGAATACACAAGGCCCTAGATGATTCTCAAAATCAACCATTTGACGTGAACGACAACATTTGAACGTTAATGTAGTGAATGTTTGAAAACCGACTAATTAGATTACAATGCGAGGGAAAAGAAGGAACAACAATAGAATAAACGGGAGGGATAGAAAACTCTACCTCAATAAGAGTTCCTGCGACAATCGCCGACAAGTGATTTGCTAGAAATTTCGGCATGAATCTACCCAAAATAGGAGAACCGCACTAAGGCGCCAACAACAACAACACAAGCAGGAACCCAAATATCACACCTCCTACTGATATAAATTTACCGATTTGATTTAACAACAATTAAATGGAGTACGCGGTATACCTGCCGATGCGACCACAAGCGGTGGCCGAAGTCTCGAACGTCGCGCGCCACTGATTTCCCCGCTCGCTGAGGCTAACACCTAGAATCCGACAGACAGTCAAATATTGAACGACAAACGACTTTGAATACTGAAACAAATGGAATAGAGGCTTACCCACTGATGCGACGCTGCAACTGTCGCGCGACGCTGCTCGTGTAGCGACTCGTATTTCAAGAAGAATTTGCGGAATATCGGTATGTGTTTTAAATTAGATTTAAAGTCAAATTTAATTTTGAC
>NMUG010005874.1:0-12883 GCA_002855965.1 Monotropa hypopitys | reverse complement strand
AAGAATGAGATCAAAACTGGACATGCCCAAAACAATAAAGTCGAAAGTGAAACGGTGGTCCTTTAAAGTCAACTCGTAGTCCCTGCAAACTCTGTCCAAATGGACTCGACCTCTAATAGGAGTATCAATGAAAAATGGTGGATCAAGAACGTCCATATCAAGCTCCAAAGCACGTACAAAAGATGCAGCGAGGAAAGAGTGTGATGCACTGGAATCAAAAAGTACACTGGCCCAAGAATTATACACAATAAACGTACCCCAAACCACGGATGACTCTGGCAGCTGATGAGAGGAAGATGGTGTAGAAACTGTAGGAATGGCAAATGCTCTGCCGTGGGTCGTCGGACCCTGCTGGTATCCACCTCTCGACTGGAACTGCTGAGTAGGTCTGGCTGGAGTCAACACTCCTCCAGTACGGGATGCCTGGGCTGAACCCGTAGGTCCTGACTGCTGTGGACGCTGATGTCCACTCCTCTACTGCTGCTGCTGCTACTGTGATGGCCTCGCGTCACTGTGACCGCCCGCTCTCCTCGAACAATCTCTGGCTAAGTGGCCCGCCTGGCCACATTTAAAGCATGCTGAAGCTCTGCACTCGGCTCGCAAGTGCCCAGTCTGATGGCATCGGTGACAAACAACTGGACCCTGGACAGATCCTGAACTGGAATGTGACCGCTGACCTCGTAAAAAATGGGACTGCTCTCGCTTCCGCTTCCTCCCGAAGCTGCCTGAAGATGAGCTGGAATTGGAAACCTGCCTGCGCGGTTCCTACACTTTTACCTCTTTCTGTTGGTCTCTCCTGGGCTCAATAGCCCTCGCACAATCAACTATGTCGGCAAAAACTCGGATACGTTGGCTCATCACGAGCCGCTGCACTGAAGGGTGAAGACCCTTCTAAAACCTCTTGCACTTCTGCTCCTCTGAACTGACCAAGTCCGTAGCAAACCGTGACAGCGCTTGGAATCGCATCGCATATTGGGACACAGTCATAGTGCCCTACTCAAGCCTCTCGAACTGTTCCCGCAAGTTCTCTCGATAGCTATCGGGGAAGTACTGACTCTCGAAAACCGTTTGAAATTCTGCCCAAGTCATCGAATGAATATGATCTAGAATGGCCTGTAGATCAGCATCTCCACTGGCTAGTAGACTAGCACGTCTCATCTCGAGTATAGAACTCCACCACTGACTGGCCTCACCAGTTAGCTGATAGGTGGCAAAAAAAATCCTCAGCTTGTCCTTCACAATATCTAAGGTGTCCAACACCTTCCGGACCTCGGATAACCAGTGGTCAGCATCAAGCGGATCACCCTCTCCATTGAACTTGGGAGGATCCATATGCTTGAATTCCCGAAGTGCCTTAATCATGCGGTTTCCCGTATTCTCCCTGGGTGTTGCAAACCCTCGGCTGGCTTCGACCATGGCGGCCGCAAGCTCTCGCAGAAATTGACTAGGAGCTACTAGCCCCTCAGGAACCTGAACATCAGGAGGTGCATCATTTTCCACACCAACTCGGTGATCGTTAACTTCTTCGCTACGCGCATCCTAAACATCGTTCCTATAGCCTCTTCCCAAAGCAATATCGTGACGTGGAGGCATTCTACAAAAGATCACGTAGACGATGAGAACGGAGCACAAAACAAGGCTCGACCAACAATGAGCATACTCAATGACGTCTAAGGTGGATTCTCATAAATAATAGAATCGATAGAATGGAATATACCCGAAACGAGGAACAACGCACGAAGATTATTTCATAACTTACACCACCCTAGGGATCATTGCCAATGCATGCTCAAGCACTCACACACACATGCCAAATGATGCAAAACATGCTCAATGCAACCCATAGAGACTAAAAGTCTCCCCAAAAGCCTAAGTTTTTGCAACCGAAAGCTCTGATACCAAGTTGTCACACCCCGGATTTTCCAACCATTTTTTTAAAATATTTATTAAATGGGGAAACAGTCATGGATCATCACAATTTAAATAAAATTAAGCACCATTTCAACCCATCCCACACAAACATGAAAATCAGAGAGTGAATGGAAATAAACAAGTCCAACGCATAGAAAGAGAGAGAGAAGTAGAGAGAGAGAGTTTAAGTTATTACAACCCACTACTCCTATTACAAGCCTAATGGGCTAAAACAAAAATATAAAAAGTGCTACAATCTTCAAAGAACCCACAAAGCATCAAGGTGCTCCAAAATCTTCCAAAACTGGGCCCTTACCTGAGGAGTTTAAAATGAAGGACGTGTCACGCCAAAGTAGAAAATATCTATCAACTAACATATTTATGCTTGGCATGACAAGTGTGTGAAATGTACAGAATGATATCAAAATATGAATGATCTAAGCAATGCAAGGCACCGAACGAACTACATCATGTATTGTCGGCTTTCTGTACATCACCCAGGTCAGCTATAGGCGAAATACCATACTCCCTAGCCTTTGGAGCAAAGGTTGTGGTACCCATTAAAGTGGAGTTGTTGAACTACAGAACTTCTTCATTGGAGGAAGCTGAGAATGCAGAAGAGCTTGGGGCTGAGCTGGATCTTATTGAAGAAAGGAGAAAGAGGGCAGCAACAAGGGTCACTATTTATCAACAAAGAATGGCAAAGTATCATAACGCCAAGGTTCAGCCCAGATCGTTCCAGCCTGGGGACTTGGTTTTGAGGAAAGTAGATCCCACGAGGAAGAAGGTGAAGCAGCTATAGCCCAACTGGGAGGGACCATATCAAATTATTAGGCATTCCAAGGCGTATAATGACTCAAGACCTTAAAGGGGAAAGAACTGCCAAATTCTTGGAATGCAGAACATTTGAAGAAATATTACAGATAAGAGCTAAATTTTATTTGTTAAAGTTCTGTTTTTATGATTTCTGTGCTAAGGTGTAGGCATAACATTAAACTTTTGTATTATCAACTGATGATCAATGTCGAAGCTAACAAAATGTGTCTATGTCATATTTAAAGAATGCAAGTCCTATTTTCTGTTTGACGCATGTATATAATAATGTAACAAAATGCTAACGCATTTAGTGCTAAGGCATAGATGAGCTAAACGCTAAGGCGTAAGCTCGGCATCATGATAGCGAATGGTGCTAAGGCACGGTAAATGCTAAAGTGCAAGATTAGCCCCATGCTAAGGCATGAAATAAATCGCTAAGGCGAAAGGTGCTAAGGCACAGCTGAGCTAAATGCTAAAGTGTAAGCTCAGCTCCATGCTAAGGCATGACACAAATCGCTAAGGCGAAAAGTGCTAAAGCACAGTTGAAGGCTATCACTAAGATGTAAGCTCATCACCATGCTAAGGCGTGACATAAATCGTTAAGGTGAAGAGTGCTAAGGCATAGCTGAAGGCTAACACTAAGGTGTAAGCTCAACATCATGCTAAGGCATGACCCAAATCGCTATGGCGAAAAGTGCTAAGGCACAGCTAAAGGATATCACTAAGGTGTAAGCTCAACACCATGCTAAGGCATGACATAAATTGCTAAGGCAAAAAGTGCTAAGGCACAGCTGAAGGCTATCACTAAGGTGTAAGCTCAGCACCATGCTAAGGCATGACATAAATCTCTAAGGCGAAGAGTGTTAAGTCACAGCTGAAGGCTAACACTAAGGTGTCAGCTCAGCATCATGCTAAGGCATGACCCAAATTACTAAGGCATAGTTGAGCTAAGCACGAAGAAGTGAGCCCGGCACTATGCCAAGGCATAATGTAAATTGCTCAGGCAAATAGTGCTAAGGCACAAATGAGCTGAGAGTATCATGATAAGGCACAACAAAAATTCTCAGAGTCGAGCAATGTTGGAATGTAAAACCAAATAGTCTTAAAACCAAAAAGTTAATTATTCCCATCACAGAAATCCAATACATGATAAAAATAAGAAAAACACCAAGCTTAACCAGTCAGAAAGCTCATAAGATCATGAGGGGTGGAGGAAATTAAAGCTTATAAAATATGGTCTCTAATTTTCCTCGACAACTTTGTCAGTCACCTCTTCTATTATTTCCGTAGCTGCGAAGGTGATAGCATCCTGAACTATCCTGTCAATTGCATTAGGAGCTGAAAGATCCTCAGGAGCAGGATTGAGACTCTTAGAGGTAACCTCAATGCCCAAATTGTTGTCTTCCTCACCCACAACTGTTGAATCTTTCATGGTTATCTCAAATTGTTGGGTGCTGAAGTCCAAATCTGGGTATTTGTTGATACATTGTTGTTGCATCTCCTCAAAGCCATCAAAGTAGCTCGACGTCACCTCTTCCATATGTTCCTGTTGCTCTCTGCTTCGGATCTCCCGAAGTTGATTAAGGCATTCTTCAGCTTTGACCATGGAAGCAGAAGATTTATCTTTCTCCTGGGCTCTCTCAGCTGCAGCCATTTCCAAATCCTTGGACAAACGAGCACAATGGACCACTTCAGCTTTCAACTTCTCCTCCTCTGCTTTCAACTTTTCTTCAACGTTCATTTTCTCCTCTACAAGTTGTTGAAGCTCCATTTCTTTCTTCTTTAATACTAGGGAAGCAGAGTCCCTCTCTAACTGAGCTTGTCTGATCTGGTGTTCGATGTCTTGTTTTATCTTGATCAGTCTCTCTTGCTGCTGAGAAGCTTTGGACATCTCCTGGGCTATATAAAATTCCTTCGCAAAAACCTAATGCAGAAGGTAGAAGAAGCATTTTATGAGATCTGCCTCTAACACCAATGGGAAATGCATAAGAAATCTTACCTTACTCAGCTCAATTAAAAACTCCTGACATACGGCAGTAGGAGGTTGGTTGGCCATGTACTTCAGGTCAGCCCGAGATGCTATGCACTTAGCCTTTGTTAAGGCGTGGTCATCGTCAAAAAGCACCATAGGTCCATCATCTTATACCCGGGCTTGTTTCCCTTTGCCCTTGCCCCTCTCAGAGGGAATCACCCTTTGTCTCGTGAGATCAGCTTCTAACCACTGAGGCAACTCAGTCCTACTTCTCTTTGCCCCTATTACCTTAGTAGGAGGAATTGGAGGCCGAATGTCAGCTAAGGGGACGGGGGGAAGTCCCTTCTTTAGATTTCTTCCTCTTATCAGTAGTTTGACCGGGCACCAAGTTTCCCCGATCTGCTTTCAATTTAGCCAATGCCTCTCTACTCAGTTTAGGGGCCATTTCCTTTTCTGCTGCTTCTGAAATACCAAGAACAAGGTAAGGAATTAGTCAACATCATGATCAAAAATGGAGTGTGTATAAATACCTCTTTCTAGGGCTAAGGCCTCACTTCCAACTTCCGGACCAAGGATGTGGATTGAAATACTTTTTGATGAAATGAGCTGATCTGGCTAGCGAATTTCGTGTGCTTCAACACACTTAAGAACTTCTATTTCCTCCGAAGAAAGGTCGGTCTTCTGTCTAGCTAAATTATGAATAAGAAGGTAAAAGTTAATAATCAAACAAGCTAGAGAGAAATGTGCAACCGATTACACAAGAAAGGTATTCAATGCTCACACAAAGATGAGGGTACCCCCATTTTCTCTGTATGCAGGGAGTGAGCTCTTCTTCCTAGCTCTGGTACTCCTATCCAGAACCACCGATGTAAAAGAAATTTTCTTTCCATTCCTTGACTGCAGAGGGTAATTTGCCAACTACAGCAGGGGATTGTGGCCTTTTTCTGAAATACCACCATGCCTCGATGTGCGGAACTTCTTTAATTGTAAAGAGATTGCAAAACTAAGACACACTCAGGGATTTCTTACCATCCGAAGCAGCCATCCACAAAACAGCGTAGCTCACAAGAAGCCTATAGCCATTAAGGGCCAACTGCCCAGGGACAAGGCCAAACCTAGAGAGGATTTGCCTAATGATCCTAAGGAAAGGGAGACGTAATCCAGCCTCCAGGGCATCCTAGTAGATACAAATTTAATTGGGAAAGCTGTCACAAGCCCTCTCATCAGAGTTTGGAACTCTAAGGTGAACAGAATCAGGAATTTGGAATCGCCTACGTATCACCTCGAGGGCATCAAAATCAAGGGTAGAAGAATGGGAAAGAGCAGAACAGTCGAACTTTGGCCTTTGTTTGCAATTTTATTTGAAAATGAATGACAGTCTGATTGCACCGGTTTTAGAAAATGTTCAGACTAAATAACTATTTTGCAATTGCCTAGACAATATACAACCTATTATAAATTTGTTTTCCAGAATCGCCACTCGGCATAGAGTTGCGGTGTGCCAAGTCACTGGTATTTATTTAGAAAAGGTGTCTGTAAAACTAGAAATTTGAGTTCGGGGATTTAATTACGAATGGGGAAGGTGTTAGGCACCCCACTCAACCTTTTGGTACTTCTCTTTCAAAAGCAAATTTCTTTTAAACTCAAAATCAATTGTTTTCTCGGCCAAGAGAAATGAATGATACTGATGTAAATGAATGAAATTGAATAGGTTGGTTCTGTTTTTGTATAGTTTTTGACGGGTAGCATTTCGGCCCGGTTTTGATTTTAGAAGAAAGAATTGAATTTTGTTATTTTTGAGCTGGATGAAACTTCGAATGTATTTTGGAAGATGATTTTCTACGGTCGGGTAGAATTCCGACTGTGTTTGTAAAGAATGACTTTATTTTTGGCAGTCGGACAGAACTTCGATTGTGCCTTAAAAGAAAGATTTTGTTTTTGACAGTCGGACAGACCTCGATTGTGTTTTGAAAAAAAGATTTTATTTTAGCCGGACAGAACTTTGGATGTATTTTTGAAAGATAATTTTCTACAATCAGACAGAATTCCGATTGTGTTTTGAGAGAATATTTTTGATCAGTCGGACAGAACTTTGACTGCGTTCGAAAGAATATTTTTTTCTAAAAAGTCCTCAGAGAATATTAAGTGATCTGGCATGACCCGACTCACAAGATATTTCTTTGATCCAAATCGGTCGGCTACTGCAAGCTTTCAACGAATGATCTGAATTGGAGGATTTTGTTTTGTTAATTTATTTATATTTTGTAGTCGGACAGAGCTTCGAATGTATTTTAAAAAATGTATGTTTTTTGTTTGGAAGTTCCAAAGAATATCGAGTGATTCGGCATGACCCGAGTCACAAGACATTCTTTTAATCCAAGTCTGATGGCTACTGCAAACTTTCACCTCATAGTTTGGATCGAGGAACTTTATTTTTGTTTTTGAAAGTGTTTTTGGATTTTTCAGTCAAACAGAGCTTCGACTGTGAAAAATGAATCTTTATGTTTTTCGGTCGGACAGAACTTCGACCATGTTTTTGAAAATATTTGATTTTTTGTTTGGAAACTCCACAGAATATCAAGTGCTCCGGAATGACCCGAGTCACGAGACATTCTTTTAATCCAAGTCTGATGGCTACTGCAAGCTTTCACCTCAGAGTTCGGACCGAAGAATTTGGTTTTTTGTTTTTAAAGTGTTTTTGATATTTTTCGGTCGGATAGAGCTTCGATCGTAAAATAATTTTTTGATTTTTAAGGAGGGAGTTATTTTCTTGAGTGAGAAAAATCCCAAAGAATATCAAGTGCTCCGGAATGAATCGAGTCACAAGTCATTCCTTTAATCCAAGTCTGATAGCTACTTCAAGCTTTCACTTTAGAGTTCAGATAGAGGAATTTTTGTTTTTGTTTTTAAAGTGTTTTTTTAGAAAGCAAAAGTGATCGCTGAAGAGAGAGAGAGAGACCACATATATATGATATAATATATATAAGTATATGTATCTATGGACAGGGGTATAAGATATCATATATATAAACCGAGCTAGATATAATCTGAGCTAGACATTGATACATATAATATAAACTGAACTGGATATATTCCGAGTTAGACGACAATTATATATAGCATACCAGCAAGCCCGAGCTATAGAAATGAAAATAAAAGCGATATCTAAAAATGGCGTATGAGCCGAAATTGTATTTATAAGGCGAATACGTTTTTATGTTCTTCTCGTACACGACAGCGGAGCAGGCGTAGTTTAGCATGTGTCGAATTCTAGCAAGGAGAAAGATATAAAAGGACATCTTCTTTATTCGGACATTTATACAAAAATGAAGAAAACGAGAAGAAAATGTATAACGGAAATTTTCTATTATCTGTATCTGTACAATTCTGGGAGACGACTTCTTAAGGTAGCTTTTTTAAAATATAGTAATGTATAGTATCGGATGCGGCCGAGTGACTAATATCGAACTATAAATTAGAAGACTACCAAGAGTCTCCCAAGAATGGAAGAAACAAAAGAAATTTACCGTAAGAAATGGGTGGAGGTTCGGCTAGATTCGGTTACTTCGCAAAGATGCGGAAAAAGGGTTTATAGGTTTTTGGGGTTTTGATTTGGTCGCTAGACCTTTTGGTCACTGGAAATTGGCTCGGGTTTGAGTGGTACTTCAAGAACAAAGTGTGTTCTATGCGGGTTTCGGGTTTGGCAGAGGTTTGGTCGGATTTGAAGTAGTTTTGGAAAGTTTGTAAGGGTTTGGACCCGGAGGTATTTGCTTTGAGAGTGATTTGGTAGCAATTGGGATGCTTGGATCCTTGAAATATTGAGGGTTGAGTTTCTTATATAGGCAATACATGTTGCAACTATAGTTGCGACATGCCTTAAAATTGGGCCAATGAGAGGGCTCACAAGCCATGTGCTGGAATGAGATATTTTGGATATTTTGAGGAAGGTTCCTGCCTATTTCTTTTTGGTAAATTAAATAAAAATGAAATATCTTAAAATTGAAAAAGTGATCCTGGGTTCTTGAACTTAGTCCGAAGCTTCTGTTCGTGCTTGGTCGGCCCCTCGTTGAACTCGGTCTTTGACAATTTAAAATTGATATTGTTGATCTCTGAGTTGAATTATGAATATAGAAAATATCTCGGGCTTGAACCGGATGTTTCCCGGGAAAACCCTGAAATACGGTTCTCATGCTTTAAACAAAGTGAGAAGCGTTAGGTGCACCTTTTAGACCACTCAAATTCTATTAGGTATATTCCACAAGGAATATCAAACCTTGAAGATGAGGTCCGTGAAAAATATGTTCGCTGATTTCCGAGACTGACTGACAGTTGCAGGGAAAACTGAACGGATTGATATTTATGCTCAACTAAATTCCGAATTTCAATCAGATGGATTTAGTCTCTATACTATCTTCTCAGTAATGAAAATGTCTTCGACATTTTATTTGGAAATAGAATTTTGGTTACTCGTGCGAGATTCTACTTGTTCCCGAACATATTACATGTGAGAGGGAGGTTTATGTACCGTTCGTTTGTAATTTGTCTCGACTGATGCATTGGTTTGAAATTTTGAATCTGGGTAGATGTTCCTTAACACTTTAATGTTGTTGGTTGATCGTCTTGCTATTTTTGACTAACGTCGGTACTGTTCGTGAGAAGTCCGAACATTCCGGAAGTGCGCATTGATCTATTTGAAGACTATTTTGCTAATTTTTTATCTGTAAGGGCTGAGTCAAAATTTGGGTATCAACAGCTGCCCCTCTTTGTATATTTTGTGCAGCAAATATATACAAAGATAAATTGATGCGTGAAATTTTGATTCACGGCTTGTATGTTTCTGATTTTTTTCCGGCTCCTCTACTAAATTTGACATCTGCTAGTGGGATAAAAAAAAAATTCGGAGTTGTTGATGATGTGGATCTGGCTCGTCGAAGTTGGGGTTCAGACTAATAGATTGCAGTTTGAGTGGTTCAGATATTTTTCGTAAATGGGACGAATCTTGCCTCTTGGGTGATAGTTGTACACTTTACCGGAGACTGATTGGTTTTGCCCTGTTTTGAACAATGTCGCAACTATAGTTGCGACATATTGGGCTTTTAAGGAAAATCTGAGGCAGTGAGCCTCATTCAATTTTGAGAATCCTGAAGTGCCTCCTAAGGTCCGAAAGTTCTGCTTCTGCTCATATTACCTCGACAACATCCCGGTGCTCGATCCCTCGATCGGTCATTCCCAAAAGACTCGGCTTTGACGATACAAGTAAGGTTCTGACTACTGTTCTTTCAGCACTTAGTAGATTCATATACATGTGCTAAGAAATACGCAAGTTAGTCAAACATGTATGCGATTGATTTATGCTAAACGTGTAATGCTCGTGTCTTAGCCTGTCCGTTTAGAAATTTTTGCGATGAGGCGATGATGAATTTTTTTTTGTGAAAATGTTAATTTGAACTCGACTAGGGTAATCACTAGGAAGATATCCACCGCTAGGATTTGGAAAATAACCGTAGAAAGATGTCACTAATTATTTAGTTTGAACAATGACCGTAAGAAGATGTCATTGTAATTTTTTAGAACTTAGCGGCATTTGTAGAAAAATAACACCGAAGTTTTCGTAAGTTGACGATTACGATCGTGAAAATGTATTTTAAAAATTTGAAGGGCGACCGGTAGAAAGATATCGCCGAAAATTTTTGAGACTTGACGGTAATTGCAGGGAAATATCACTAAAGTATTTTGCTGATTGACGATCGTGATCGTGACAATATGTTTTAAATTTTTTAATGGGTGATTGATAGAAAGATGTCACCAACAATTTTTTTATGAAATTTAAATTTGATACAATAACCATAGACAGATATTATGGTGCCTTGAATTTTTGAACATAATTAATAATCGTAGAAAGTTGTTATTAAAGATATGAGTTTTAAAATCATTAACCGTAGATAGTTATTATTGTGCCTTGATTCTCGAGATTTTTGGTAGTAACCGTAGAAAGGTGTTACTAAGTTTTGAATTTTGAAATTGAACGGTAATCGTAGAAAGATATTACCGTAATTAGAAATTTGAAATTTATTTAGTAACCGTAGGAAGTAGGAAGGTGTTACTAAAATTTTGAATTTTAAAATTGAACGTTAATCGTAGAAAGATATTACCATAATTGGAAATTTGAAATTTAATTAGTTACCGTAAGAAGGTGTTACTTAAATTTTAAATTATGAAACTGAACGGTAATCATATAAAGATATTACCGTAATTGAAAATTTGACATTTAATTAGTAACCGTAGGAAAGTGTTACTAAAATTTTAAATTTTGAAATTGAAAAATGTTGGGGGTAAGCCTTTATTGTGGTGGTTCTCGATTGCTAGCGGTGGAGATGAGGCTGAACCTTGGCTGCAAAAGAAGGAAATATTAGGCTACCGGCGGATGTTGTCGGTGGACACTCCGATGGCTAAGTCAGCAAAGAATTCTAGAGAGAGAAAGCAAATGGACAGAGTTTGGGCTAGTGAGAGAAGGTGTCCCTCTGCATTGAATGTCATCTCCCTTATATAGAGCCATCGATGAGTGGAGGGCACGCGCTTTGGCACAAGTGAACCGCTAGTCTGCGTGATCGAACAGTGCACATGTCCCCTCTGTACGTCTGAACATCCGGCCGACAGGTCGGCCCCGACAGTGTCAGGTGGCGCCGCCTGACAGCATTGGGCGACAGAAAAGCTGAAAAGCATGTCTGGCATGTAGCGGGAAATGCAGAAAAGCTGATCTCTATGTCAGGTGTGTGTCTACCATGTGCACAAAACCCGGAATGCTATCTGTCAATAGAATCTTTCCTGCAGTCGAGGTATTCGTCATGTCTGGCCGAAGTAACATCCTTTGGTGCAACGAACCGTTGGAAGGGGATGTCCCTGGGCAACAAACCTTCTGCGCTGAAGTGATCCCTAGGGAGCTCCATCAGTCGACCCTTGACTCTTCTCGGTCGCACGACCTCGACTGGCTGTATTACCGACTGGGAACAATCCCTGGGCTGTAAGGCTCCAGTGCCAAAGCGAGCCCTAGAGAGCTCCTTTCGCCGACTCTTTGTTGCTCGCCCCCTGATAGCTGGCCTATGTTGTGGTCCTCCCAGAGGAGGTTGTGGCTTTGGCCTCTCTTTAGTTCGGCCGCCAACAATAGCCCCTCAACCCCTTTGGCCAAGACATTTTGGCCGAAGAGGAGTTGATCTAGCACTGAAGGGATATGCTGGTGCCAAAGAGAAGGAGCGTCGGACCACTGGAATGTCTTGGAAGTTGAACCTCTGACACCTTTATGAACCATCAATTCGAATTTGATGGCGTGTCACCTTCTGCATTGTCGGCATGTCTGTCAGACGTCGCGTCGACAACTATCAGCCCCATTGGCTTGCGTGCGCCTGAAATGATAGTTGGACAGTCCACGTGGTGCGCTGTCGTTGGTCGGCTCTGCGGCGGATGGGACAGCGTGCGCACGCGGATAACGTTTGGCATCTTCGACACGAGTTTCGAGGCAGGGCAATGATGAAGACGCGTGGTGACCGGCTGAGGTGGTTCGACCGGTCACCCAGTTTTGAATCCCACGTCACTGCCTATAAAAAGCATCCTTAGGGTTTCAAATCCTCTCCGTTTGCTCCTTCTTCCCTCAGCCTCCAGGCAATTTCTGGCAGCCCCCAAATGATTTATGGCCACTGTCTCAGCCTAGCTTCTAGTGAGTTTCTTCAAGCTTTTTCAAGCAGCAACTTCGATCCAGGTAACCGCTCTTCTCCTCTTTCTTCAAGCGTTCAGTCTTTCTTCTGATTTACCATCGATTTTGTGACGTTTTCTGTTGGGACTCACCTACCTCGCCATTTGTGGGGCCTGGAAACTTCTGCACATTTCTGGGCTTCATTGATGAAGATGAACATCTTCAAGCTGTTGGTTGAAGGCCAAGCCAATGGTCTCCTTGTGTTTAACCACACGGGTTGATGTCGGACCAACTAACGGTGCCCTACTATTTGTGTTCTTTTCAGATCCAATCAATGGCACCGAAGAAGAGGTCCGACAAGTTCAGGCAGCTACTGGACTCTCCAACTGATCTTTAGGCCTTCAGAGAGGAGTGGGAGATACCTGCCGACGTGAACATCGTGCTTGCTCCCATCGGTGATACAGATTCGGGGCCGGAGTATGTGCACATCCCCATCA
>NMUG010005873.1:0-12882 GCA_002855965.1 Monotropa hypopitys | reverse complement strand
CCAGGTTAAAACCTAAAGGGAGTTGTTGAACCCCAAGGATGCTTAGCCGCATTACAAGTCAAAGAAAGTACAGAAGTCAGAAAAAAGTAAAGGAAAAAAAGATAGAACAAGTCATCAAACAGAGAAAACAAAGTTACATTACAAAGGAACTCAGTACAGCCACAGCAACCAGAAACAAAAAAGCAAACATGCAAAAAATAGTAAGAAAACAGAAAATATAGGGCTCAGACTTGCTCCGTGGCAGCCCTTTCCAGTTCTTCCCTCCCCGGAGCCTGCTCTACCAACCCAGCAGCGGGGGTATCAGGATTGTTGACCTGAAGAGTCGAGGTGGGTGGGGGGACAGTAGTTGTAGAAACTGAGGACCCATCAGTTGCAGCCGGAGGCAGCAAGTCGCTGGGAGCAGCCGGTAGATCCTCCTTCCACAGTGGAGAATCTTCTGGAACACCGCAAGCTTCCAAGGCCTGGTTCCAGATCTCGGCAAAGAAGATGCTCTTGACCTCAAGAAGCTGCTCTTCAAAGGAGCGCACGTAGTCAGCCCGGGTATCAGCAGCACCCTTCTCATATGCCGCAGTGTGGCCCTCTTGGATCTCCTTACGAGCTTTTTCAAGCTCAATGTTGCCTTCCTGGACCTCCTTGCGAGCCTTTTCAAGCTCAGTGTTGCTCTCTCTCAGCTTCCTGTCCAGCGCCTCCCTCTCGAACTCAAACGTCTTCCGGGCAAGTTCAAACGCCTTGGTCTTGGAGTCCAGCTCCGAGCGAACAGTTGCCAGAGCCTTTGCCTTATCAACCTCAGCATTCCCCAACAGGCGTTTCAATCTGGCCACCTCGGCTTTGGAGGTCTTAGCCTTATTGCGGGACGCCACCAACTCCTTCTTGTCCTCCTCGCGCATCCCCCTCAGGCTAGTCACCATGTCAGAAGCGACCTTCAGCTTGTCCTGCACCTTGTTCAACTCGGTTTGGAGAGGGACGATCCGCGAGTCAAGCTCAAAAGCACACTGGAGAGACTGATCAGGAAAAAAGTATAAGAAGGAAAGTCAAAAACAGAAAATAGAAGACAGAAGTAGCGGCATGAAGAATTCACCTTGATTGCATACACCAGGGTGCGGCGGGATAGCTCCACCGAAGATTTCTTTCGCTCATCAATCATGTCAGCGGGCAGCAGAAGTGTGCGGCAAAGCCCGCGAACAGCAGTCCAGTCGAGAATCTTGGCGTCGATGGGAATAGGAGTCCCATCATCTCTCAGAACCGCGGGTGCCCACACCCCCGCAGAACTGCCGGCAGCATCACCAACAGCCGCCTGCTACTCGGCCACAACAGGTCCCACACCCCTCAGTCTTTTGGAAGCTTCAGGGTCTTCCGGAGGATCTGCAGCGCGCTTGGGAGCCACAGGCGGGGGCAGATCACCCGTTGTCTGGACCGCAGGTAGAGTCAGGGGGGCAATGGGAGAAATTACCCCAGTCGTAGTTTGTGGCACAGCCGCTTCACCACCAGCTTGAACCGTTACCGGAGGAGGGGTGAGTGAGCGCCCCCTCAAGGTCCTGCTTCTAGCGCGGGCCCTTCTAGCAATCTCGGCAAGTAGGAAGGCAGACATGTCGCCTCTGTCACTTAGCAGCGGATGTTGATCCTCCCAGTCACGCAGCAACTGACTCTGGTCAAGTTCGATCTCGTGCGGTGCCTATGAAGATGTGCCCGCAGCAAGAGGATCCGAAGCAGATTGTGGAATTACCTCCAACCGATCAATAATAGCGACGTCGTCGCTATCGGTGCTCTCCTCAGCAGCAGCAACAGCAGAACCTTCAGTGCTACCTTCTCCTTCCTCTTCCTCCGACTCCACTCTAACAGGATCCCGTGCAGGAGGAGCGGTTGCAACGAGGACGACAGACAAAGGTGGAAGTCCAAATTCCGTGGCTCGACGTCTGCCGCGATACCCCCTGTAGTGCGGGGTATAACCCAGAAGCTTGTCGACCGCCCTATCAATCAGTATCCCAGAAGGGTCGGTGAAGTTGATGGTCTTCTCGACCTCCCTGTGTCGGTAGTGGGGATTACGCAGTGAGTCGCGGTTGATGTGGGGATCTGCGGGAAAAGCAACAGCAAAACAAGTTAGTAAAAGAAGTGAAGAAGATTATCGAAAAGAAGAAAAGAGCAGAAGATAGAGTACTTACGAGGTTCTCCGTCTCTGCGAGGGATTGGATAATCCCTACTCGAGCCTGGGCCGAACTCCCAGTTCCCAGTGACTATCAAGTAATCGTCATCATCCCCCTTTGCGAAGTCGGGGAGCCAGTCGACCAACTTCACCCTATCTGTCCGATGCTTCAAGTAATGCGTAACAACTTCGCCGCGAGTCTTGCCCACGGTGTAGTTGTACAGGATCTCGTTGATGGTCATCCTTGAACCCGTAATTTGGTTCAAGGCAACGACACCCATCATGCAGCGGACCGTGTTGGCTGCCACTTGCATCAGTGTGAGGTTAAGGCGAGAAAAAAATTGGCGAAGTAGGGGATGCAGAGGGAAGCGGACACCACCCTTCACGATGTGGATCAGGCGGACATGGTAGGTGTCCCTATTAGCGTTTGCCCGATTGTAGTTGGGAGGAGCAAGCTCCAGCCACACATCATTGGGAATCCCATACTCGGCCCTGAAGGTTTCAAGGCCTTCCGGGGTGTCGACTAGAGATCTGAAGAAGCCCATGGCAAAGGACGAAGCCTACACGAAAGAAGGAGGAAAACAGAGAGAAGAGTTGCAGTAGATTTAAAGTTTCAAGTGCGAAAAGAAGACGAAGGAAACGAGCGAAACTTTAAAAATCCTAAAGGCACGCTTTTATAAGTGCTCGCCTGCGCATTACCCAAAGCGGCGGCACGCGTGGGACAATCATTCCCAACGGTCACCTCCAGCCTCAAGCAGTGTGCGTGGGACCCAGATATTAAATGAGCATTTATTGAGGTGCCACTTCAGAGGATGACGGTTAGTCCTATCCGATTAGCGGGCCGACATCGTTTTGAAGACTCAGAGCTCAGCCTACTTCCTCTGTGCGGCTGAAGCAGCCAGAGCTAAGAGGCAATTGTAGTAGGGTATTAACAGATTTGCCACGTGTAACAGTCAAAGCCGCGCAACTGGCCCCAGCGCGGGCGCAAACCGCCACGTCACCAGCAACTCACAGTTGCGCGGGAGAAGTCTGCCCCTGTGTGGCAAGACTCTCCCCAGCGCGGGAAGAATCTATTCAGTACAACGCGTGTCGGACCAGACCTGGTACAGCCGGACACGTGTCCCAGTAATGTCGCTGTGCGGCACCTAGTAATGCTGCTGTGCGGCGTCCAGTAGTGCCGCTGTGCGGCGCCCAGTAATATGACACAAGGAGGCAAGCAGACAAGAAGTACACGCGTCAGCCCATCAGGAGGCGGCGCACAACATGCGTGTCAGAGTTCCTCTGTCCAAGACATTCCCAGTCTTCGAAGCACCAAAAGGCGTGCTGTCTTGTCGGGAGTGTGACAGACCCACACCTTGCTCGAGAAAGGACAGGCATACGGTACAAGAAAGTATCTCGTTCCCAGTGAGAAACTGAGGACCCGGAAGGCCAGTATATAAGAGACACTTCATCACCTGAGAACAGGTACATGCTATTTTGCCCGCAGAATCCTCTTGTGCTTTGAGTTGACAGTTCCTCCTTCCTCAAGGACTAACTTAGTCATCGGAGAGCCTTCCGGCCGCTAGAGGCGGGAGGTATTCTGACGGTTTTCTCTGAGTGCAGGTCTAGGTACAACCGGAGTAAGTTAGCAGAGGGAGTCCAGTCCACCATAAAAGATACCATTTACAGGCGAGGACAGTGTAAGCTCATTTTACCCCCTCACACAATCCTTTAAATTTTCATTAACACTTTAGGACTAAAAGTATGAATAAAAATTTAAACGATTGAATAATTTTTTTAAATTATGTGATTAACCGATTTTTTATAAAGAGAATTTAAAATTGAACTATCGGATCATCTTTTGTGTGGATCCCGTATGGGCGTGAAGTTTTACACCTTCCTCGCATATGGCCTACACGGGGCTCGTGCGATTTTTTTATTTTACAGCTAAATTTTAAATATTATTTTAAATTACGTGAATGGAAATTTAAAAGATTGAATGAATTTTTAAATTTATCCGATTGAACTATTTTTTATAAATTAATTTAGAATGATATTTAAAATTTAACTGGGGGATTAAATTTTTTGTACGAACCCCGCATGGGTTCCAAGCTTTATACCTTCGTCGCATGAGGGCCACAAAAAAAATTTATTTGACAATTAAATTTTAGATATTATTTTAGGTTACATTCCAAAAAATTAGCTCAATTGAATAATTTTAAAAATTCCTTCAATGATTTAAATTTTCCTTTACATTTTAGAACTAAAAGTGAATGAAAATTTAAACGATTGAAGAATTTTTTTAAATTATCCGATTGAATTAATTTTTTATAATGTAACTTAAAATAATATATTTAAATTTATGGGTTTTGCTGGCTCCCGCATGTGAAAGTGAAAGAGAGGGTGGTTAGAGATGAGCATGGATGAAGGAAGATCGTCTGATCAAACTAATCTATACCGTTAGATATGATAAATATAAAATGTTTGGGTTGCACACCGCTGTATTTTGTATAATAGACTAGCAATTATTCGTGCAGATGACACGACATAACACATTTTAAACACAAATATATATTGATTATCCTAAAAATCTTAGTCTTTTAACATTCCTCCAAATATTCTCGAATTTGAGTCATGTTAAAATTTGTAAACTCGATATTAGCACAAATATGACTATTACATTACAATATTTAAATATCAAAAAGTCAATTAAAAATAATTATTATGATGATTCAATCAATTAGAATGAGAACTTCACATATACGATGTGATGTAATAGATTTTGAGTACAAAATAATCAAGTATTTGAGAATTTATCCCATTGTATTTTTAAAATTGCCCAATATATGTATTCTCATGTTCGAGTTATATTAGTATTATCTCATCACATCGCATTATCATCTGTAATTAGTTGTATATCATAAAAAATCATACTATAAACTAAGAAAAATGACTGTTTTTTTGTAGTGTAGAACAAAATTATTATTGAATATTTTTTTTAATTTGGAGTGATCACAGAAAAATCATTAAAACTCAAAATTGGGCGAAATGGCAATGATCGTGAGCTTTGATTTTTAGTGATACTGAAAAAACTAATATAATGGGATAAATTTAAGTACTCGCTCCAATTGTTTAAAAAATCAAAAGTTTTAAGCCTAAAACTTATGAATGAAAATATAAATGATTGGATGAATCACTTAAATTTATCCATTTATGATGATTTTTATACGGCCTCTTAAAATAATATTGAAAAATAATTTTATAAAAAATTGTGAAAATAGTTTTTTTAAAAAAAAATATTTTAAAGGAAAGGGTTTTTATTATAAAAATATTTTTAAAAAGCAGTTTTTATAAAAAAAATGTGTTATAGAAATTGTTGTTTTATAAAAATAGTTTTTTAGATTTTTGTAATAAAAATTGTTTTATAAAAAAGAGTTTTAAAGAAAAGTAGTTTTAAAAATAGTTTTATAAACAATTGATTTTGTTATAAAAATAATTGTATTAAAATAGTTTTTTAGATATCTACATCATGATGCAACTGAGGTGAGACCTCGCATCTCGGGTCCTCACATAATTAAATTGATTCTTTGATAAATTTCAAAATAATTTTTAAATGACCCATAAAGAATCAGATCATTCGAATAAGTGTAAGTATTTCATACTAAATGATTCAGAAGTTATGCATAAACTGGTGAATGAAATACCAATTACTTGATAAAGAGCTTAGAGTTATTCGATTGTAGTGTTTTTTCATAATTTAAAATCTATCAACAATTCAGATTATTCACGTGGAACTCCAAAGTAAGGGTAAAAAAGAAAAAAAATTTGAACTATCAGATAAAATCAATTTTCGTCATTGGAGAAAAATATTGCGTGGCAAGCGTAAGGGGCCACACCTCCTTGTTTTATAACATTGATATTTGAGTCAATTGATCCAAATAGTTCTTTATAAAAAATAATATTTAAAGAAAAATAATAGTTATAAGGAACAAATTTTGTTATAAAAATATTTCTATTAAAATATTGTTGGCCCAAAAAATAGGGGGTCACAACGACCCAAATATGCGCAAAGTGTGCAATCAATGGAGGGGAGTCAAAACTATTCCAAATTAAATTTTTTCTCCAAGATAAAAACCTTGTGCTAATGTAACGGTTCAAAAAATTATACTATTATTCCTATGTTAATTCCCATTAATTCTCAGGATCATCCTTAAAATTTTCCCATAATTGTTATTTATTCCCCTTTTCATTTCATTGATCTCCGAGTCTGCCCGATGTAATTATTTGAATTACGTGTAGTTTGATATGCTCGAAAAGAAAATTAGTTGCGTTGGTGAACATTCGGGTGATTGCCACGGCCGTTTGGCAATCACATTTCAATTGGTTGCAATTTTTCCTCTCAAATTCCCCCCTCCATTTCGATATAGAAAAACCCCACCCATTCTGCATTTCGATATGCAGTAATAGAGGTGGCCGGGTAATGTTGCATTTCGATATGCATAATCATTGTATATCGAAATGCTACTGTTCTGTCCCCCACCATGTCTTGCATTTCGATATAGACTTTAAGTGTATATCGATATGGCAGCAATTTGTCCCCCTCTCTCTTTTGTATTTCAATATATACATCAAGTGAATATTGAAATAGAGGCCCTCTGGTTCCCCCCTTCTTTAATCACATTTTGATATACACGGAATTCATATATCAAAATGGACTCCTTCTGGCTTTCCCCTTACCATTTGTATTTCAATATACCATTTGGGTATATCAAAATAGTAGTTGTCTGTTCGTGAATGCATAAGGTGCATATCAATATGCACCTATGGTGCATATCAATATGCAATGGCTCCGGCCTTCCCCTCAGCAGATCACATATCGATATACACCTATTGTATATAGATATGCATCCCATTAAGGACAGTTTCAGGAAATCGATTTTGGGATGTATATATACCATCTCTCTCAACCCTACACGTACTTACACTCTAAATCACAACACAAACCAGCCGCAACCCTTATCCCCCTTCTCTCTCTTTCTGAAACCCTATCTCTCCCACATCTCTCTCTAAATCTAGACCCATTTGGAGCAAGTGGTCTTCACAAAAGTCGTTTACCAGAGTCTCCTCTACGTATTGGCGGTCTTGAATTCTCATTCGGTCAAGAAACTCTCATCTAGAGTTCGTCACTTGTCTCTAAAAGGTAGAATTTTCTAAGCACTTGTATCTATATGTATTTATCTTACTGCCTCTCCCTCTTATTGTTACAAAATCGTGTTGATGCAAGTAAGGGCGAGTCTTCGGGTCTTGTTCGAGTCTTGTATCAAGTCTAGAGTTCATAATCTCACTTGTATGGACTTATCTTGGTGTCAATTTGATGTTATTATCATTTAAATCGAAAACCCCCAAATTGTTGAAAACCCTAAATTTGACTTCTTTTGGAAATTTAAGGAAAATAAAATTGGAAATTTGTATTCTCAAACTAAACCCTTGTATTGCAAATTAACACATTGTAACCCATGTATAAAATTGGATTTTGACCATTGGGCTTAACATGGAAATTTTGGAAACTCATGTTCTGGGTTAAGTTGTAGGATTAGGAGGTATTTGCCCTAATCTAGTCGAATTATGAATAACAATGAATTGAACGTATAATTGTCCTTAAAAACATGAGAGATTTTCTAGGTTGACTATATTATATAGGAATTTCGTTTCCCGGGATTTTGATCCCTGAGTGGCTATTTTGCACTCAATACATTGTGCAATGGGGGCTTTACTAGGCCCTCCCGACGGGTCGGGTAATACGAGGAATTTATACGGTTAGTTTAGTCGATGGGCTACTAGCGTGAAAATAGCTGAAACCTAGTAGCTCTATTGAGATTGATATTGATACACCTGGTACTCCATTGATTTCGTCAATGCGTAGGATATGGTGAGTTGTATACTTAACTCTATTGATTTCGTCAATATGTGGAAAATGATAACGTATGAACTAATCTCCTTGATTAGTCAAGTCGAGTAATTTTGGAAGAAATTGGAAACACTCTACTTTTGGAATTGAAAGAATGGAACAACTCATGAACTTGACAAACTCACTAAAAACCTCTTGGATCCTCATGCATCACATAATTACTTTTGTACACTGGCATGCACCCATGACTATCATATGTATCGTTTGTTTAGATTTCTCTACTAGGCTTTGCCTAACCCTCTATTTTTAGGTAAAGATCCTATGGAATAGCTTGGAGTGGAGTTCCAAGTCATCTTTGGAGACCCTTTGAAGACTGATAGGTACTGAAACGTATCTATTTATACTCTCTAATTATATATTTGTTAGCCCGATTTTGTATATTTAATTAGTTTTGTGGCATTTGCAGCTTTATTCGATTTTACAGGGATTAAGCTGGAAATGATCTAACAAATACCAAATGGAATATCCGATGTCAAAAAGATCAATTTCATGCAAAATATACATGGATAATGATGTTCCAAGCATGGTGGATGAAAAACCCAAGACTTTCTAAAGATTCAAACAAGTGATTCAAATAACAAACATTCAGAGTGAAGTGGTGTTTATTTCTGTTCTAGCAAGTTCGTGGGCCTCATTAGTACCCCATTTGACCTCCGATTCATATGATCCTTGCCTCGTTAGAAACACATGAGTCTCCTCTTCATCACCAGCCTATGGGGCCCACCTAGATCATCACGACACGCCCTCACGCGCCCGTGTAGTGCAAGGCAGTATTTTTAAAAATTCCCTAAATCAAAAGGGATTTCCAATTCTCAAATGGTTTTGGACTACTATCCTAAAGGGACTACGGTTTTGAGGGCTATATAAAGGCCCCTTGGCTCTTCCATTCAGTATCACTCAAGTTCTCAAACACTTATACATCAAGCAGTGTCACGCCACAGATTTTCAAACCATTTTTTGAAATATAGTTTAAATAATAAACAAGAGATACAACTACTTGCCATCCAGATACGGTCAGTTGAATTTCTCATTACATTACATAGCAGTACAAAGTAGAAATACAGAAGAGGTACAAAGCGGAAGAAAGTACAAACATTGTCCTACTACAACTGCTACAGTGAACAAAGAACTACAAGTACAAAGTAAAAAAACTACAACTGAAAGGTAAAGTGCGAGAAAGACTGCCAAAACTGAAGCAGCCGAACCCAAGAAAATTCAATAGCTGACTCCAACTCCAAGTTACCAAGTCCGACTAGCCCTGCAACATAGAACTAGAAAAAGGAAAAGAAAGAGGGTCTGAGCAAATCATAGCTCAGTGAGAAAACCCATAACTACTACCAAGCATGCACGCGTGGTGCGTGCCTATGTGTCCACAAGTAAGCGTACAAAACAGTAAGAGCCCAAGGTGCAAGTGAAGCAAACCTAACTCAAGTAACCGTGGACACAAACGTGTCGCTAACCAAGTGTGTACAACCAAACCTCAAGCTAAATAAGAGTAAAGAGTAAGGTATCCTAGGTCCGACCAAAGTAAACTCTAGCACAATCCAACCAATCTTACTACTAAGGTAAAACGACTCTAAGGACCTACCAAAGATCCCAAACCAACACGATACCAAGATATCTAACCATACTCATTTTACGAACTTTGACTAATTATCATTCTCGTTATAGGTTAGGTTCACAAGTAACTTTGGACATTTGAGATACTCATGTCCTTTCTATCTTTCTGTTCATTTACTTCACACTAGGTATAAATCCAAGAATACCATCATAAGTCCATTCTTGATTTATCCTTTTTCCTTATTACACATTACCAATCGTTCCATAATTTTGCACTAGGAATAAATCCAAGAATAACATCATAAGTCCATTCTTGATTTATCCTGTCATATTCTTTTATCGCACTTGAGAATCACTTCATATTTGATTGGGTCCGGCATAGTGGCTTTTCAACGCACTATCCCTTCCCCTCGTTATTCCCCAACTCATTGGGAGGGCTACGCTACGCCCCCATTATACTCAACGTGGTGGCGCTACCACTCAAGGAATACCATCATAAGTCCATTCCCGTTGTGCACAATATCGTAGATGGTGCGACCATCCAGGGAGTTACGACCGCAATCTATTCCTGCCAAACCATCCAGTGTTCCCCAAATCATTTAGAAGGGATCATGGTACCCTTTAATTTTACGTCGTTTAATTGTTTCCATCTCATTAGAAATAAATCTAAGAATTCCCTCATAAGTCCATTCTTAATATATCCTATAAATTTCTTTTCATCGTTGTTACTGTGCCTAACCAAGGCCATCAAACCACATAATTCCCTCTAGACCGCATTATCGCATCAACTCATTCTAGCACATTCTTTTCCTTACAAGTTTCTCAAGTAATAGATTCAAGGTTCAGTACGAGTAGCCCTCATGAGGTACATCCTTCACATTTGACATTTATTTCGGTGTATTGAACCACTTACTCAATTTCTCAAATCACTAACTCAACCTCGGCACATCAAAGGGAGACAACCATCACGACAAGTCAACCTCAACCAATTGTTTCAAAACCAACATTCTATCGCAACGGGGCTAAGGAAGGCCTAAGTTTACCAAAACATTTAAGGAGGGGACTTAGACACCCATGTCCCATTTCAATGCCCATTTAGTGATTTCACCAAACACTCGGCATTCCATAAATTCAAAGGGACTTATTGCGGTCTTAAAAGCTCAACGCACCCAATTGTTCTCCATACATGTCCTACGACAATTCGAATGTCACGATAATCCCAAAACACGATTTAAGGTTCCCGAAGATATTTCGTCGAACACTTGGCGGTCCTAAACTCCAATGGCCACCAATCATCCTACAAGTCACCAAAAATTCCGTCAGACACCTAGTGGGCACAAGATCACAACTTAATTCCTTTGAATCTCCTAGACCTCTCCTAACCACGTAGTCATAGTAGTCCACCATAATAAGGCCCTAGGTCACAAAATGTAATCCATACATACTATGGCTACCAAATCGAACCTATGCACACATACACATACTTAATAGGAGTTAAGAGTTTACCCACCGAAAAAGTCACCGGAGCTCCAAGGTACTTCCCGAGCCATGAAGATTTCTATGCAGCGCCTCGTCAACAAATTGAAGGATTTTGGAATTCAAAGATTCATTCAAGGATCATCCTAATATCGGTATTTAGTCTTTCATGATCATATTCCTTATTCAATCCCTTGTTGTGTCGTCGGTTCATATCTTGCCTTAAAATTCCTTCATTAGAATTCCTTAGGATGAATTTTTGCAGTTCCCGCAACCGGTAGTGCGATTTTATGCGCAACCGGTAGCGCTTGTCCTTTGTAGTTGCAGAGTTTCAAAGTTGCAATTGAGAGTTACGCAACCGGTTACGCTCTTATGCACAACCAATTACACTTTGTTTCATTACAGCCTTATAAACCTAACCGCAACCGGTTACGCCAAATTTAAGCGTAACCGGTTACGCTTTTTGGTCTGTCTATGATTTATTTTTGGCTGAGACTTCCGCAACCGGTTACGACTATAAGTTCAACCGGTTATGCTTCTTCGTACAACAAAAATTAAAAACGCATTTTAAATGTTTAAGTCGGTTTAGAAAAGCGTCTAGGGGTATTTTTGTCCACATTTTTCATTCTTAATTAACCCTAATCCTTCTCTAATGCTTCTAAGTATAAAAAGAAATACTTAGAGTCATTCTAATATATCCAAGAATATAAAACATCAAGAACTTGTGCTAAAGGCTCTCTCTATATAGTTTTTACTCTTATTGGCTTCTGTGCAAGTGTTTTCCTCCATCAAGGTGATCTCTTAAAGTTTACATCATTGATTCTACTTGCGTAATCTTTTGATCCTTATTCTATTACAATAGATAATCTCTATACTTTATTGTTTTTGATTATCTTGCAAGATTAGATTGAATTAGGTTGTGTCTAGAGTTTTTGGATTCCTAGATCTAGAACTCTAGCCTTTGATATCTAGCAAGCTTGTGTATCTAGGGTTATTCTCTTGATCTTTAGAGAGTTGTGTGAATCTAAAATTGTAGGTTCCTTGGTTCTTGTAGTCTCTTAGATTTTCTAGGGTTTGGGTATTGAACTTCATTGGGATTATATTCAAGCTTTGTGCTCTATCCCTTGATCTTCATAGATTTTTGAGGAACTCACTATCCATCTCTAATCTCTCTTAGGGTTTTCTATAAGCCTTGTGCTTTACCCTTGTTATTGTGACATTTAGAGATTGTTAGGTATATTCCACCTAGGGTTTTGATAAACCTAGTGCTTTTCCCTTTGGTCTATTGACTTGGTGAATACCCTTGTGCAATCTCTTTATAGGGTTTCATTCTAGCAAATTTATTCTTTTACCCTAGTTTGATTTGAGATTGTCATTGTTAGTTGATTTAGACAATTCAAAAGAATATCAGTTTGGGTCTTGTGCCTTTTAGATCAATTTATTCATTGTAGTGAAAAATCTTGAACTTTTCCCTTGGAATGGTTCATTAGGCTTATAGCCTCAATCACTCTATTCTAGTGTACTTTGGAGTTTTCACTGATTCAAGTGCTTCCATCAACTCCATTGTCTTCCTAATCTACTAGATAATTTTATCTAGTGTTTCTTCACTTCACTTCCTATTTTGTGGTTGACCTTGTCTACGCTTAGCCGGAGCACTCCAGAGCCGATCGCGAGTCGGAGATCAGTGCGGGGCACTATGGTTTTCTAGAGGACAGCAGAAGGGGCTCAGGAAGCTTTAAGTTTACAGAAGCTAGATGGG
>NMUG010005872.1:0-12883 GCA_002855965.1 Monotropa hypopitys | reverse complement strand
TTAACTTCCATTTTGGTTGTGTCCGGTAGGACGTGAGCAGGAGATGTCGGATTCCAGCATCACTCACTCGAGTTCTGATGTGGAGGGCAGCTCTGACCGCCAGTCCGGTGATGAGTCGTCGTCTTCCTCCAAGACTGTTGCTGAGGTGGTCGGCAGCACGACCGTGTCGGCGAGCCCACTGAATGTTCGCCTCCCACCTGCCCCTATGGAGGTTGAGGAAGCTGTCGAGGAGGCAGATGAGGTAGCCGAACTCTCCGGTAGACACATCGGCCACTACCTCCGGTACTCCAAGTCTGGGGCTTTCTTGCCAGAGGACTTCATACAGAAATATGCCATTCTCGTCGACGTTGTGATGGAGCTGTTCCTTGAACCGGAGGAGGTCCCATACGCCGATGGTTACGTATCTTTCCCCCTCATAGCCATTACTGAGAGAGGCCTTCGGTTGCCCATAGATGATTTTATCAGGGACCTTCTTCGAGAGTATGAACTCTCCCCTGCCCAACTGACGGTAAATACGTATAGAGTGGCCGGTTGCATCACAGAGCTGTGTCGGTCCCAGGGACTCGTCTTCACTGTCTCTGGTCTTTTTTCTATCTTTACCCTTTCCCATAACAAAAAGTCTGAACGCTAGTTTTTGAGCGCCTGGGCAGGGACTGGAGACTTGTTAACTTTCCTTCCAGACTTGAGAAATGGGCAAACATTTATTTGGTCGTGTCCGGAGGCTATAATAACCCTTCTGATGGGAGTAAGCCCTTACCGACCGAGAAAGGATCGCCCGATAAGCTTCCTGCTGTGTCTTCATGCTTTTATTCCATCTTTTATTTTCTTGCCGACTGAATATATCTTCTGTTTTGCATCCCTCTCCCGAGTTACTCTTCGGCTAAAGAAGCAGGCTAACGCTGATCATATCACTGCACTCCGAGCTTTTCCGGAAAGAGACATTCCCCGGCTGCTTCAATACCAACCGACTTACCTATCCTATTTAGAGAACAAAAGAAAGAGAGAACGTCGTCGTGCCGCCACCGGACTTCCCCAGGCTCCCGAAATGGTGAGAGAAGGATTCAAAGAGGATGCGCCGCCCCTCCGGATAGACTATGTGAGGAAGAGGAAGAGAGGAGCTTCTACCAGGGCCACACCATCTGCCATTGCTCGGCCCCAGGTACCACTGACACCAGGAGCCAATTACCCAACTACTGAGACCGAAGCTGCAAGGACTTCGGTTGCTGTTGCCGGAGATCATAGGACGGGGGGAGAGCCCTCAGAGAACCGTCCCCCACCGTCCCAGAGGAGGAAATCATCGATGTCCGCTGGAGACCGTGGAAAGCAGCTGGATGTGGACACCGAGGAGCTGTGACAGCCACAACTGACCTGGGTTGATGACACTCCGATCAAGGCGGCCGACAACGTGGTTGCCAATAATGAGCTGGGGCTTAGATTTGCTCATCTGCTGGAGTCTCCGGTCATCAGGGCTGCACTGCCGAACACCTTCACTACAAGGATGGATAGAGGCTTTTCTTCTCTGGTTGAGGTATTGCTTCGGCCTTTCTATCCGGAACTCTTCACTTCATCTTGTTCGCTGATTGATTGATTGCTTCCAGGGCCTCATTTGTTTTCCCACCAGCTATCCCAAATTCCTGCAAACTTACAGCGAGAGAACCAGGTTCAGGGAGTAGGTCGCTCTGAAGGACACTGAGATTGCTGGCCTGCGGCTGGCGCTTGATCAAGAGAAGAAGAAGAATAACGACCTGGACAAGGCCCTACAACATGAAAATCATTCATCGAGAAAGAAGCTGCCGTCGGAGAGAAAGAAGGTCGAGGACAAGGACAAGGAAGCCAACGTGACCGGGTACAAGGAGGGTCTTACCAATGCCCGTAAGACCTACGGGGAACAGTGTCGGGCACAAGTGCTCGAGTAGTACCGGAACAGCTACACCCCCGGCTACACGAAGGGGCACAACGATGGCTATGATCTGGCACTGAAAAAAGCAAGCATCGATAACAATCATGCCGCCTGGCACTATATCGAGGAGCTGGAGGTGCCGTTGCCACCGATTGAAGACACTTTCCCGGAAGAAGAAGAAGATCGCCTCGCCAGAGAGGACCCTCAGGCAGAAGAATGATGGCTTTCCTTGTTGTCCTCTGTCTATTTATTTTTGAGAAAAGAATGTTTTGTAATGCTTATCCGGACGACTTTTTTTATAAGGAATTCTTTTTGTGTTTTATGTACTTGCTGTTATAATTTGTGCAAGTGATAACCTCCGGTCATATTGAGGGGTTTACCAGATCCCTTAACATCTGCCGGAGGGCCTTATCTAATAGGTTTAGACTAACGGAAACCCTGGCAGATGACTGCTAGTGGCTTGGCCTTAGCGGGACCAACAGAAGCCCTGGCAGATGACTGTCGGTGGCTTGGTCACCAATTGTTGTCCTGGCCAACAGAAGCCTTGGCAGATGACTGCCGGTGGATTGGCCAATGGATACGAACCCATGAGGGTATTATGCCAGGACTGACAGAAGCCTGGCAGATGACCGCCGGAGGCTCGGTCATTGTGGCAAAAATCCTTGACCGGAGGCCGGTGCAGACGACTGCTGAAGGCACGGTCAAGGGGCGAACCCATGAGGGTATTATGCCGGGACCGACAGAAGCCTGGTGGATGACCGCCGGAGGCTCGACCATTGTGGCAGAAATCCTTGACCGGAGGCTGGTGCAGACGACTGCTGAAGGCACGGTCAAGGGGAGAACCCATGAGGGTATTGTGCTAGGACCGCCAGAAGCCTGACAGATGACCGCCGGAGGCTCGACCATTGTAGCGAAATCCTTCCTTGGCCACAGGCCGGTGCAGACAACTACTGGAGGCTTGACCAAGGAAGGGTACTTGACCAACAGAAGCCTGGCAGAGGACTGTCGTAGGCTTGTCCAAGGGGTGGGAACCGACTGGAGAAATGGGACTGCCGACTGATGGAATGCACCGAACCAGTTTTGGAAAACCGAATTTTATTAAAATCTGATGTTTGAAATACAAGTTAATGATAATATTTTCTAAGATTTAGGGCATTCCATGGTTTGCCGACAGGCGTGCCCTCCATTTCTACCAGCTTGTAAGCTCTTTTGCCGACGACTTTGGTGACTCTGAACGGACCCTCCCAATTGGGCATGAGCTTCTGCTTCTTGCTTTTTAGGACCACCATCCGGAGAACTAGCTCATCCGGCTTGAATATCCATACACAGACATTTTTGTTGAAGCCCCTGGCTACCTCTTGTTGATAGGAGGCTAGTCTGATCCTGGCGGACTCTCTTTCTTCCTCTACGAGATCCAGGTCGGCAGCTAGGGTTGAATCATTTGTCAGTTGATTAAAGTGTTGCGTCCGGATGGTTGGGAACCCAGCCTGAATTGGGATGACTTCTTCCACACCAAAGGCTATAGAGTATGGTGTTTGGCCGGTTGACCATCGTGGAGTGGTCCGGTAGGCACAGAGTACATGTGAGAGCTCTTCCTCCCATTTCTCCCTCTTCGACTCCAGCCTCCTCTTGAGACCAGCTGAAATGGTCTTATTTGATGCTTCGGCCTGACCGTTGCATTGGGGATAGTAGGGGATGGAGTTGAAGAATCTGATTCCGAGCTCATCACATGTGTTGGAGACAAGGTCGCCGATGAACTGGGTGCCGTTGTCCGACACTATGGCGTAAGGCACGCCGAATCTGGAGATGACGTTTTTTCAACATGAAGCATTTGACGTCGGCAGTTGCGATAGTGACGAGGGGTTCGGCCTCAACCCATTTGGTGAAGTAGTCTGTTGCCGTGATGAGGAATTTGAACCCATCCGGAGCAGTTGGAAGCTTGCCGACGATGTCGATGCCCCATTGGGCGAATGACCATAGACTGGTCACTGGCTGTAGATCTTTGGCCGGACAGTGAATTTCCGGAGCAAATAACTGGCACTTGTGGCATGTCCGAACATAATCTTCAGCATCCTTGCGCATCTTTGGCCACCAGTACCCCTGACTGATCGCTCGGTGGGCTAGGGACCGCCTGCCGGAGTGACATCCCCCACTGCCGGAGTGTAGCTCTTCAAGAATTCCTGGGACCTGAGCTGGGTAGACGTAAAGCAGATATGGGCTGGTCCTGGATCGTCGGTAGAGGGCCTCCGTTAGAGACAGCCAAATGTTTACTGCCTTACAACAGATGCGATGGGCCTCTCGACGATCCTCCGACAGTGTATCTGATTTGAGGAAGGCCAGAAGTTCATCCATCCAGCTGGGACTGCTTAATATACTGTTTACCTCTTTGACCGGAGGTTCATAGCTTGGCTGTGAGATGATGCCAAAGGATATTGTCCGCTGGCCGGAGGGAGCACAGACGGAGGCCAGCTTGGATAACGCATCTGCATGGAAGTTGTGCTCTCTTGAGATCTGTTCAATCCAGAATGTCTTGAACTTCTTTGTTTTTTCAATGGCAGTGCTGAGGTACTTGCACATTCTGTCATCCCGGGCACCATATGCTCCGGTCAACTGGTTGACGACCAACTGAGAGTCGCTGAAGACGCAGATATCCTCAACCCTGATGTCGATGGCGAGACAAAGTCTGGATATCAAGGCCTCATATTCTGTCGATGATAGTGGCATTTGAGACTGCTGCTCTAGGCGCTGATCCGCCCGTTCAGCGAGAAGATCCTCCAATTTTCAGAATTTCTCCACTCGGAGCATGAGGTCGTCCATGTCCTATAATGGGTGGAGAGTAAGATCAGCTAAAATCCGGCTGGAGCTATCCAGGCCATTCTTGAAGGATGAAGCGGCCACCGTCTGGTCGCAGCCCTGGATTTCATTGAACAGTTCCTAGTACCTCTCGGCATATTGCCGGAGACTCTTGTCCGGATGCTTCTTGAGGCTGATCAAGGCATGGATATGCTTTGTTTGCCTGCTACTGGTGACAAACCGGGCCATGAAGGCTAATTCAAGGTCCCGGTAGCATACAATGCTACATGGAGGGAGCTTGTTGAACCATAAGGAGCCCAGTGTGCCAAGGATGGTGGGGAACACCTTGTACATAATGGCGTCGTCGGTGGTGTAGAGGGAGATGATCTGCCTGAAGTGTATGAGGTGGGTGTAGGCATCTGTATTTGGGCCGTATTTGGTGAACTTCGGCAGATTGAAGCCCGGAGGGAGAGTCGCCAGCTCAATCTCCGGAATGAAGGGGGAGAGACTAAGCTACTGGAGGCTGGCGTCGACAGAGGCCTTCTGCTGCACGGCCCTCTTCTCTGGGCTAGGAACCATCTGACTCCGGCGGTAGTTGAGGTGATCCCTGAGGTCTCTATGGGGAGGGAAATAATGCCCTCTGCAATGTCTTCTCCTGTGGCCTGAGGGGCAGTCTGCTCCGTGATGCCTGCCGGAGCACTGGTAGTCCCCTTGTCGGCGGTGCCTGCGATCGACCTCTGAAGTATCCCTAGGAAGGGTCTCCGGTGAAGAGCCTTGACAGGGACCAAGTTTCTGTCATCCAAGAGGTACAGGGTCTCGCGGGATCTTCCAGAGCGAGAGCTCGATACGGCACTGGTGGAAGGACGGTACCTGGCGGTCTAGGCATGACGACCTCCTGACTGGCGCTCATGGACGGGGGATCGGCAGATGGCCTTTCCTTTGTCTGAGCGACTGTGATCATTCTGCCTTTTCTATCGCTCCAGGTCTGATTTCCTCCTGGTATACTGAGATTCGGTGCATTGTATATCCTCAGGAAGGACTGTAGGGTAGTGGAGTGTGCCTCTGGAAAGCCTGACCAGCTGGTCTTTGAGAAAAGCGATCTCCAAATCCTTCTGTCGAAGCTCTTCGTCGGGATTCTTCGTAACGGACCCCAAGAAGGCTGGAGGAGGGTCCTGAGAGGTATTGACTATCGGAGGAGGAGCAAGAGGCTTTCGGCGATGATGAACGTCACGGGAGTCGTCGGCGGCCATGGTAGATGAGAGAAGCACTGAGGAAAGAGATGGACTGACGGTCACCTGAGTCTGAGAATGAAAAATCCCCAGCGGAGTCGCCAAATGTGGTGACTGAAGTTCGGATGGCTCTTCGGATCCTCTATGCTTGGACCGGATGGCTGATGTGAATGCTTCAGACGACTGAGCGGATTTCCTATAAGAGAAAAGGGTGACACCTACTTGGCTCCTACAAAACAAAGGTCAGTGTCCACCGGTCGACAGTGACCGAGAGGGGCCTCCGATGGCTAAGTCAGTAACGGTCGGAGAACAATGTAGAGAGAGAAAGTGCCAAAGCAGGAAAGATCAGGATCAGGGAAAGTCTCGTGAACAGTACCTTCAACGGGTATTTATAGTTGAACCTGAATGTCGCCAAATAGCGAAAGCATGTGTTGCACACGGGGGGGACCATAGTGCTGATGTCAGTCCTAATGAATTGTTGGGCCACTGATCCGACCCGAGCCATGTCAGCTGATGTACGGTCAGCCCCTGTGTACTACTCCGCCGGAGGTCATTGTTCTCTGTCGCTGCCGATGGTGGATCCCTCTGGCATGGGACCGTCCGTCAGTGGAAGTTGTCCCTTCTCTGTAGAGAGTAGAGACGCAGGGCTTTCTTGACGTCCGGATGGGTATACCGGAGGTTGAAGGAGACCGCATGGTCGGGCCGGCTTGGCTCCTACGGGTGTCCGATGAGACTGCTCTAGATGGTGAAGGGCACATGATGAACTGTGGGTTCTGTCCTTCAACCGCAGTAATTTTCCGGAAGTCCATGAGGCCGATGGCCCTGGATTGCTCTGTGAGATATGGACAGGGTCCGAACTGGGCCGATTTGTCCGGCTAAGAGGGTCTGGCCCTTGTGTGGTGAGGTCCGACTACTACACAATGGCACCAAGAAGAAGACCAACCCAAGAGCTTACCGAGGACAGACTCGACACGTTGCAACAGACGGTGGAGAACCTGGTGGAGAGTGTGGCTGTCATTCAGATCCCGTTATAGCCACAACCATAACCTCGACCACAACAAAATCCCAATCCTCGTGTAGAGGAAGATGAAGAGTTAGATGATATTGGAAGAGACGATGACGAAAACCCCTTTGCTGGGGAAGAACTAGAAAGAGGACCGGACAGACATCCACGATTTCCATACAAAAGAGAGCACCGAGAATCTTCGGTCGCTTTGCCTCAGTGGGAGGCAAGATTGAGAATAGACATCCCAGAGTTTCAAGGTGGAATGAAGCCTAAAAAAATTCTCAAATGGCTGTTTGCTATCGAAGAAATCTTGGAGTTCAGAGAGGTGCCAGACAACAAAAGGGTTCCCCTCGTGGCCACTCATTTTCGAGGAAGGGATGTGGCATGGTGGCAACATGTCAAAATAAATTGTGCTCGGATGGGGAAGAGAAAGGTTGATTCATGGGAGAAGTTATAAAAGCATCTACGTGAGGCATTTCTACCCCACAATTATTCTCGAGTCATGTACTATAGGTTTTAGAATCTCAAGCAAGGTAAAGACAGTGGATGACTACATCATTGAGTTCAAAAAACTAATGGTTCGCATTGACCTCGGCGATACAGACAACCAGTTGGTCTTTCGATACATTGGGGGATTACAAATGCACTACCAGGATACATTGAATATGTTTGATTTACATTCTGTATCTAATGCGTACCAAAAGGCCTTACATCTTGAGATGCAGATGAGGAGGCGTTTGACTTCTCAGCCCTAAATGACGTCCAATAGACGCACTGCAACCCAACAGGAGGTTGGCCGAGTTGGGATTGCGCCTAGCCGAGCACCCGTTCCAAATCCAACGAGGCCCATAGCTAGCGATGCAGGTTGCTGCTTTAAGTGCGGGAACTAGGCCAAAGATTTGTGGATTGTAAGAAACTTGTCGTATAGAAGGGCTTGTTCATTGATAATGAGGGCTTAGTGAGAGTAGAGCTAGATCAACATGAGGCTGATCCAACTGGAGAGTTTTCAGTATTTCATGTTTCTGAATAATGGTTGGGAGAGATTGGATCATCTCTAAGGTTATAGACCTACATGTATGACTGACGTTCTTAGCCACCAGAAATTCTGTGGAGAAGACAGGGTTTTGAAATTCCTTGAAGGTCTCAATGCGGAATTGGATCCTGTGCGGAGTCGTATCTTGAACTTTGAGACTCTGCCTAGCCTTTATGAGGCCCTTGCTTATGTTGAAAAAGAGGAAAGATCCTGCACCAGTACTTCTCAGAATGCATTCCCTACTTCTCTTGCTTATGGGGGTAGTTTAGTTAGTTCTTCAAGTGCCTTTCTGTCTAACAAATCCCCACCTTGGATAATTGATTCTGGCGCTTCTGACCATATGTCAGGATCTTCAAGCATTTTCTTAGATTATAAGCCCTCCTCAGGTAGTGACCATGTGAGGATTGCCGATGGCACTGTCTCCTCTGTTTCAGGGAAAGGCTTAATCTACGCCACACCTTCCCTACCTTTATCATCTGTTTTACATGTCCCCACCTTCTCCGTAAACCTCTTATCATTAACCCATCTCACTCATGATCTGAACTGTAGTGTGACGTTTTTTCCCAACCATTGTATCTTTCAAGGTCTTATCACCAAAAAGGTGATCGGCAGTGGTAGAAAAGAACATGGTCTCTATATTCTGGATCAATCAGACCAGTCAGCTAATCAGTCCTTACAACTCTCAAACTACGAGACGGACGTATGGCTTTGGCACCGTCGACTTGGACATCCTTCCTTTCATCTCATCAAACACTTATTTCCTTCAGTCGTTTGTCCTAACGACTTGTCAAAGCTTCAATGTGAATCCTGTCAACTCGGTAAACATCACAGAACATCTTTTGCTTCTAGTACTAGTCGAAGTGTTGTCCCATTTTCCTTGATCCATTCTGATGTATGGGGTCCGTCCCGTATCACATCTATTAACGGTCATAGGTGGTTCGTCACATTTATTGATGATTTTTTTCGAACCACCTGGGTGTATCTGATGAAAGAAAAAGGGGGAAGTCTTCTCCATATTTCAAAATTTCCACAAAATGGTCTCGTGCCAGTTTAATGGTGTCTTAAAAATCCTCTGATCAGATAATGGAGGTGAATATATTGATTCAGGTCTCGCTCAGTATTGCTCCGCTCACGGAATCGTTCACCAAAACTCGTGCACTAATACTCCTCAACAAAATGGAGTAGCAGAGCGAAAGAATCGACATCTGCTTGATACCGCCCGTTGCATGTTATTCTCTATGGGGGTTTCTCGTATATACTGGGGACAAGCTGTCCTTACATCCACTTATCTCATCAACCATCTTCCTACCCAAGTTCTCCACAAAAAATCTCCTCTTCAGGTTCTCCTTGGGTCTAAAGCTACTTTTCTTATCCCTCCAAAAATCTTTGGATGTGTATGCTTTATTCACAACCACTCTCCTTCACGAGGGAAGTTAGATCTTCGATCTATTAAATGTGTCTTCCTTGGATATTCCTCTACTCAAAAGGGGTACAAGTGTTATCACCCACCTACTCGGAAATGGTTTGTCTCTATGGATGTGACCTTCTTTGAGTCCCAGTCATACTTCGCAATGTCATAGTCATCTCTTCAGGGGGAGCCTCGGTATGAAGAGATTATTCCTGTCTCGACTATTCCTGTCTCGACTCTGGAAATTCCGGTATCTATTCCAGAAAATACAGTGCCTACCATTTGTCGAGAACAAGTATATGTCAAAAATAATGCTCGATAAAAGGTTAATTGGATACGGGAGTCCATGGCTGATCCTTCTCTACCATTTCCTTCTTGTGAGAGGAGTCCAGATAACCCTTCTAATGATATTGTTGAACCTTTGGATACTATTAACCCCGACTTCACAGATCTTGATCTTCCTATTGCTCAACGCAAGGGGGTGAGATCTTGTACTCAACACCCCATATCACATTTTTTGACTTATTCTCATTTATCCTCCAGCTACAAAACCTATGTGTCTAATCTTTCTTCCATAAGTATACCTAATCACTTTCAGAATGCCCTTGCTATCCCTGAGTGGAAACGGGCTATGGTAGAGGAAATGAAAGCTCTTCGTAAGAATGACACTTGGGAATTGACTAAGCTATCCACAGTTAAGAGTATTGTAGGATGCAAATGGGTATATTCTATTAAACACAAGGCCGACGGATCCATAGATCGTTACAAGGCTCGTCTAATGGCTAAAGGGTTCACTCAAACCTATGGGGTGGATTATCAAGAGACATTTGCTCCTGTTGCTAAGATGAACACGATCAGGATCCTTCTCTCCCTTGCAGCTAATCGGGACTGGCCGTTGTACCAGCTTGATGTTAAGAATGCCTTCTTACATGGAGACCTGGATGAAGAAGTGTATATGGATATCCCCCAAGGTTTTGAAGCTTCTCAAACCGAGGGAAAGGTATGCAGACTCCGAAAGGCCTTATATGGCCTCAAACAATCTCCAAGGGCCTGGTTTGAAAGATTCACTCAGGCAATGAAGAAGTATGGCTTCAGTCAGAGTCAAGACGATCACACACTATTTGTGAAACACTCCTTGCATGGGAAGACTATGGCCCTCATTGTTTACGTTGACGACATTGTTCTCACAGGGGACGATAATGAAGAAATTCCTCGGATCAAGGAATATCTTGCAAAAGAATTTGAAATTAAAGACCTAGGGAACTTGAAATATTTACTGGGAATTGAAGTGGCCAGGTCAAAGGTTGGAATCTTCATATGTCAGAGAAAATACGTCCTTGACTTGTTAGAAGAAATAGGAATGCTGGGGTGCAAGGCCTATGACACTCCACTAGAGTCAAATCTGAAACTCAGCGATAATGATGATGGAACGCCTACCGACAAAGGAAGTTATCAGAGACTTGTGGGGAAACTCATTTACTTATCTCGCTCACGTCCAGATATTGCCTTTGCAGTTAGTTTGGTGAGTCAGTTTATGCATGCTCCTAAAACCATACACTTAGATGCAATTATGAGAATTCTGAGGTACTTAAAGTCATCTCCAGGAAAGGGTCTATGTTTCTCGAAACATGCCCATCTTAGGGTCGAAGCCTACACTGATGCTGATTGGGTCGGCTCGATTATGGACAGGAGATCCACCTCAGGGTATTGTGCCTTTGTTGGTGGAAATTTAGTCACTTGGAGGAGAAAGAAACAAAATGTGGTTGCCAGGTCCAGTGCGGAAGCAGAATTCAGAGCAATGGCACAAGGCGTGTGTGAGCTTCTTTGGATCAAACTGCTATTTAGTGATTTGGGAATCGCTCATCCTGATGTTATGCGCCTATATTGTGATAATAAGGCGGCAATCAGCATTGCCCACAATCTTGTGCAACATGACCGAACAAAACATATGGAGATTGACCGCCATTTCATCAAGGAGAAACTCACTAGTGGAACCATATGCATGCCTTTTGTAAGAACAGAAGACCAACTTGTGGATGTCCTCACCAAGGGATTGGAAAGCAAATCCTTTCATGACATTCTTGGCAAGCTGGGCATGTGTGATATCTATGCTCCAGCTTGAGGGGGAGTGTTGGAATAGTGTCGTATAATTGATCATTTAATGTTTTTTTTCTTTTGTATCTCTTATGTAATTCCCCTATAATTAGGGGCCCAAGTGTATTTCTCTCAATCTCAATATATATAAAGGGTAGTGAGGTCCTCTCATTACTCAAGTTTTTACCCTAAACTATTTTTACATGATCGGCCTCCGGAAGAGGCAGAACGAATCACTCCAGCAATATGCCGACCGTTACTGGGAGTTTTATAATGAGATCCAGGACTGCGACTAGAGTATTGCGGCCACTTCCTTTAAAATGGGACTCGAAACCGACAGCCTTATCTTCCGGGAGCTCATGATCCACCCTCCGGATGATATGGAGGATCTAATGCGGACAGTGGACAAGTATTGCCAACTGGAGGATCTCTTGGCCGACCGTGCATCTCAGCGGTCATCTGGCCGCCCGAATCAATCTGGTGGAACAGTTCCCCATCGGAAGACAAACGTGGTGAAGGCAGGAGACATCCGAAGGCCTAGGCTGTAGGATTACGTGGCTGAGGTGACTGTCTTCTCGGAGCCCACCTACATGGTCTACAAGCAAATCCGAGACATGCCATTCTGTAGGCGTCCGGACCAAAAAATGGGTACGGAGGCCAATTATGCTGGACGTGCATTCTGCACTTATCACAAGGAAAAAGGGCATTACACCAACTCCTGCCAGCCGTTCAAAGCTTATATGGAGCTTCTGGTCCGACAGGGTCACCTCAATCAGTGGATCGACAGGGTGAAGACTCAGGAGCTGGCTAGGCAAGCAAGGCCACCTATTGCAGTAGAAGAAAATATTCCAGTTATCCCATGAGGGACGGAGTAAAAAGCCGAACACTTGTAAAGACGCTCCTTTTATTTTTCCGTTGAATGAAAAATCTTTTACTGTGTTAAATGCTTGCTTTGGCTTATGAACCAACGACAGGTTGTGCAAAAGTCCGGCCTCCGATAGGCGTGGCTCCGGCAGGCGCAGCTTCGGGCTTTGATTATAACCTACCGACCATCACCGCATGAGGTCCGGCCGAGCAATAAAAGTCCGGTTCTCCGATACTTGTGGCTCCGGCAGGCGCAGCTTCGGGCTTTGATTATAACCTTCCAACCACCACCGCATGAGCCCAGCACCTCTTCCCTCACTACGGGACCAAACAACAAAGGACCGACCTCCAGTAGGCGTGGCTCTGGTAGGCGCAGCTTCAGGCTTTGATTATAACCTACCGTCCACCACTGCATGAGGTCTGGAAGATCAGTAGGAGTCCGGTGCTCCGATACTTGTGGCTCCGGCAGGCTCAGCTTCGGGCTTTGATTATAACCTGCCGTCCACCATAGCTTGAGTCCGGTACTCCATCCCTCATTACGGGATCACTCTTCAGC
>NMUG010005871.1:0-12883 GCA_002855965.1 Monotropa hypopitys | reverse complement strand
TAAATCATAATTTGATTTTATATTTTTACTCCTATAATTTAAATATCATTTTAAAATAACGACATTTCTTATTTTATTTTCAATTAAGGTTAATTTATTTTCTTAATGTAATTTTTTAGATATTTATTTTTCTTGATTCATATTAGTTTAATGACAACTTTATGACCAATCCGTTGGCAATTCAAAATATTTTTGTTTACTATAATACTAATTTGTGGTATCGGAGATGCCAAACTTGGGCTTCTCAGCCGTGCATTAACGCGAATAATGAAAAGCTTCGATTTAACGTCCGCTTCTCCTTTTCCCCACACTATTTCAAGGACCAAAGCGTCGGGCACGCTAAATGGAAGACAACCACCACCACCACCTTCGCCTCCAACGCAGCGATCTAGCGAAACCCCCTCCTTTTTCTCTCTTTCCAATTTAACCCTCCTCGCCGGAAATTCCTCTCGCTGACGATCGATGGCCGACGACTTCGTGAAGGCCGTCGAGGACGGCCTGAAGCTCTCGAAGCGAATATATTTCGGGAAGGATCGGTCTGTGGCGCCGCCGAAGATGTCGGCAATGGAGAAGTCCTCTCAATCGTACCTTCCGTCAGCTGTTATGGTATACGCTGTGATATCCGACCCGGGGATGGTGGATAATCCGGATATTGCGAGCTACCAGCCTTATGTGCACGGCAGGTGCGATCCGCCAGCGTTGATTCCGCTTCAGATGAATGGGGTAGAATTGGAGGCTGATTGTTATTTGGATACGGCAATTGTGACGGTGACGGGATCGTGGCGAGTTCATTGTGTCATGGGGAGCCGTCACTGCGATATTCTCGTCGCAGTTCCGATGGGCGAACAGGTAACAAACAGTTTGATGCTCGTGAATTTCAACTGCTTATGTTCTTTTTATGATTGTATTTGTAATATTTCGGATGTGCTAGCTGAGAAAAATTAAGGAAAGGAATTGTGGCGAATAATATAATGCAAATATGGATTGTCTTTTATAGTTTATAATCCTGGGAGCGAGCAACGGCAATAAATTGAACCTAATCACATATCAACAAAACTTAAAACGTCTGAATATTTAAATGTTCTATATCCCTTTGAGTCCGTTTGCATAGAAATAAATTGTGATGGAAAGTGAAAATAGTAAGAAAGTGAATTGAAGGATACGAAAAATAAAACAAAAGCTAATACTTTTGCATGTTAGGGAACAGGACAGGACATTTGTTTTAAAATTGTTTCATTATGCAGTTTGGATACAAGATGATTAGAATATAACATACTTAGAGCAACTCCAATGGTGGTTGTATCATCACAGTAGAATTCAGAATAGGTACTGTGATAATCCAAACCGTTCACAATGTTTAAATTAATAAAATATAAAACCCTGTAAAAATTCAACCCAATCGGATATCGGTAAGAGTTTGATCCAAACAGTTTTGCAAAACACCAATTTCTGTTATGCTTTCTGTGAAACTGTTTAGATTAAACTCTTACCGATGTCCGATTGGGTTGAATTTTTACAGGGTCTTATATTTTATTAATTTAAACATCGTGAACGGTTTGGATCATCACAGTAGAATTCAGAATAGGTCCTACAAAAATGGAGTGTCAAAAAGAGTGTCCCTTGAACACCACCATCATATTTTAGGGTTTAACAAGAGTGGGTAGTAGCTTAGGGATCTTACAAGGGGTTAATAAAGATTGGACTTGTGTATGATAGTGAAGGTATTTTGAGAGAGGGAGAGGGCAGAAGAATGGATATCAAATGACAGGCCTGAGGGTGAGTACCCACCTGAGAGACACTAGGTTTTTGCTAAGTTCAGTAATTGGTTTTAAATTTTTACGACTGGCCTGTAATTGTCGGTTCAAGTTCTTGTATCAAGGCCAGACCCGTGGCAGATACACCCATATGGAATGTTAGTTGGTGTGTTTGATGGTGCTACTGAGGATGAATGGGAACATTTTAGTATGCTGGAAATCCTGGAGTTGTACAGGCTTGTCAAGTTTCCGATTGATTGGGAAATGCCTCCACAAACTCGTATTCTTTTTGTCTCTAAATAAATGACCCTTAGCCAAGGGGCATAAGGATCCTGTGACTGTGATGTGTTCATGAAATAACACTATCTGTGCACAGTATCGAAAGAGTTTCCCGAGCCATGCTCCATGACTTGAGGATGCCAACAGTTAAAGTCTTGTAACTGTTGTGTGTTCTTTATATCGCGCTGTAAAAGAGTATAATAATGTTTTGAAATAGCTTCCTGGACCCTTCTCCCAATCTAAGCAAGCATTACTGCTTCAAGAAGCATGCTGTTGGAGGTAGATTCGTGGATATCCCAAGGAGATGGCGCCGATATAAAAATTTCAAGAAAACTCAATTATCTATTCTTGCCTTAGCCTCTAATATGCAATTAAGATTAGTCAGACTGATTGGTAAAATCTTTCTGGCAAGATATAAACCCATTTTGAAACTCCTTGTTATTGTCCATTTGTTTCATTAAAGCAGACTTTTGTGTGTGTTTATTGTTCTCAAGTTATAAAACTATTTGGCTAACAGGGTTCAGTTCTAGGTGTTGAGGTTAACACGCCCAGTAAAACATACTGTACTCAGCAGATTACCATGGATGAGAACAAGGATGTGGAAAGGACCGCGAACGCTGAAAATGGGGACTTTATAAAACCTCACATATTTACTTTTACTATACCGCTGGTACGCCTAACAATTTGTCTCCTTCACTATTTAATATCACTTATTCTCTCATTCATTAAATCACATCTACAGGTTGATGGGGGTTCCAATCTTTCAATCGAAGTTATTTGGTCTCAAAGGTTGTTACATAGCAAAGGTCAATTCTCCTTGAATATACCATTTAGTTTTCCTGAGTATGTCACTCCTGCTGGGAAGAAAATTTCCAAAAAAGAGAAGATACGATTGAATGTCAACTCTGGTCCTGAAACTGAGCTTTTGTGCAACACAACTAGTCATCCTCTAAAGGTGCCTCTTGCTTAAGGGATCTTGGTAGTTTACAAAAATATCGAATACACTATCGAGTGGCATAATTTCTGTATTTTTTTAGGAACAACGGCGCCAAGCGGGGAAGTTGGGCTTCTTATATGAATCAGAAGTGCTTCAATGGTCAAGCAGTGATTTTACCTTTACATATGCTGTAAGACCCTAAACATGCTGAATATGTATCTATACAGCACATAACATTTGTTACGGGGATCATTTTCCAAGTGTGGATGTGGATTTAACTTTGATGGCAGAACTTTCCATTTTGAGCTTAGTGAAACTTCTCGCCTCTCTGCATGTCTTCAGGTTTCTTCAAGTCATATTTTTGGCGGTGTGTTTTTGCAATCTCCATCTACATTTGACTCTGATCAACGGGACATGTTCTGCTTTTATCTTTTTCCAGGAAATCAGCAGAATCAAAAGGTTTGTTTGGTAACAATAGCTATGTTTTTTTTAATTTTTCCCATTTAACTAGTTTCATGCTTTTTTGTTCTTTTTATTCCTTTTACCTTTGGTATCATGTGAATGCTTGTGTGGAGTCTATTCGGCAACTGTTAATGCATGTGCATATAGCCTGTAATAATGTTATTCTGCAGATTTTTTTGTTTAATAAAACTGTTGCTGTATTGTTGCGATTGTATTGAATAGTGAGGCATGATGTCTGATGCTCAGTTCAGGAATAATGATTATATGGAGACCAATGGGTCCAATGTTTGGTCAACCATTGATAAAAGCCAATGGTTCCAATCGTATATTTTTGTTTCACCATGAGTGATGAGCCAGTTATTGACGTGTTGGAATTGAAGCCCCTCCATATTTTCTTTTGTATGCATGTGTAGGATGTGCTTCATACATAATGTGAACGAGAAAAGGAACATCTCTTATATTGACATAGTTGTTGGAGCTGTAAGCTTCTCTTATTGTGCAGAGGATGCAAATTCTCTTTCTTTCCATTATTTCCTCACCAATCTGCAGTTTATTTTATCTTTTGGGAGTTGTATTTATTTCAGTGTTTTCATAAACTTGATAGGTTTTCAGAAAGGAAGTGATTTTTGTTGTTGATATAAGTGGTAGCATGCGGCTAAAGCCACTTGAGGATACAAAGAGTGCTCTATTTACAGCGTTCTCAAATCTTGGTCCAAGAGATTCATTCAACATCATAGCTTTTAATGGGGACACCTATCATTTTTCATCACATATGGAGTTGGCGACCCAGGAGACAATCGAAAAAGCTACCCAGTGGATAAATATCAACTTTGTTGCAGGGGATGGAACAAATATTTTGCTTCCCTTGAATCAGGTCTTATTTCATTCTCAAATAGCTTGCGGACTCCCTCTAGACTTCACTAATTATACTTTTCTGGCCTTTGTTTTGCATATACTTTCACTTAAAATGATGATGTTACTGCATGTGATTATCATGCAAATGATGACAAAAATAACGCATGCCCCCAAAGTGAATATTGTGTGAACATCCCTTGTTGACTCCCAAAGGCCACTTTCTCCCTCAACAAAGGGAAAAGGTAAAGAACCTGGTGTGGGGTTCTTTCTTGGCTTCAGCACCATGCGATTTTCCTTATTTTGTTGGTGTCTGCGTTAGTGTTTTTTGTTGGTTAGTCTCATCTGCAATGGGACATCTGTGAAAGTATATTTATGTAAATATCATTAGGATTTTAATTGAGCTTTGATTAGGATTTGATTGGCTTTGATTAGGATTTGTTTAGCATAAATTTAGGGATTTGACTTATTTTGTTTCCTTTTTTTGGCCCAAGTTTTGGCTATATATTTTTCTCTTTGTACTCTTTGTAAATTCATTCAGAATAATTACAATATCAGTTTCATATTATTCTTTTAGTTTCTAACATGGTATCAGAGCTAGGTAGGTCACGTACTTAATACCTAGCTGCCGCACTCATCGTCTCCAGCACCACCAACCAGTTGCCGGACTTCCGTCAGCCTCCTGCACCAGCCATTCACCGGACTTCTGCTCCTCTCCCGCACCAGCCATCATCTTTCCCGATCTGCCGACCAGAGCTCCGCACAAACTCAGCGACCCACCACCCTCCCTCGCACCAGTCGTCCGCCTCAACTCGCCTAAGTCCGGGTGCACCTGCCGGACTTCCGCCATCCCAGGTGCCCCTCTGCCTCCGCCTCCTCTCCCGTCTACCATATCTCCCGTCGCCCCCCCTACACATCTCAGTCACCCACCATATCTGTCGCCACCTCCCTCCCCTGTTCTCTACCCTCCGACATCTCCCTCCCCTGTTCGCCCAAAACCCCGTCCCCCTTGTATATCCCACCACCATCGTCGCCCAAACCGCACATCCCAGGCGCATCCTAGGCGCTCATCCCAGGCCACTCTGCCAACGCCGTCCAGCCCTCGCCGGACCACCCTCTACTCAGACGACCCTCAGATCTACTTTTCCGACACCCACCAACACCATCTCCGGTGACCTCTGCAACTTCAGGCAACCTCCTCCTCTCTCTCTGTGCATCACTAGTTCCGATCTTAGCAACCCAGTCCCGATCTCTCCGACCTCAGTTCTGATCTACACCTCCCAGCTCCGATCTGCACCTATCGACACTCGCCGGTTGCCGTCCAGCACTCGCCGCCCAGATCTGCACTTTGCAGGTCTTCGCCGCAACTTGTTTCAATCTTTTTTACCTCGGATCTGCTCCCACAGTCATTTACACCACCGCTCTGACTCGTCGGACCTCTTTGTACTTCGAAGGCCCTCAGCTTTCTCTGGTGGCTATTAGTTTGGTGTTCTAGCCAAAAGATCTCTCCAACGACCTCCAGTGACCATCATTCTTTATGGCAGCACTTCCGAAGGACTCATTACAAGTTTCTATGACCACCACTCAATCCGTCTTGCATAGTTTTTATACCACCGGTATATTACCCTTTACTTGGATTTTTGATTCTGGTTCCTCCCACCATATGACTTCTAATTTGTTTTTTCTTAGTAACTGCATTTCTCCTGCCTCCCTAATTAGTATTGCCATTGCAAATGGTTCCCATATGAATGTTGTTTCTATTGGCTCCGTTATCCCTTCCTCTAACTCCTTGTCTATCCCAAATGTATTCTATGTTCCTCAGTTATCTTTAAATCTTATTTCTATTAGTCAACTGTCTGATTCAGGATTTGATGTCTTGTTCTCCTCTTCTGGGTGTGTTGTGCAAGATCGGGTGTCCAAGCAACAGATTGGGACTGGGCGTAGAGTCGGTGATCTCTACATCTTAGAAACCTTACATGTTCTCATCGAATCCACCTCCACAGCCATGTCATCCTTTTCCTTGGATTGTAATTCCTCCCAATTCTTCCTTTGGCATTCTCGCTTAGGCCATTTGTTCAGTGAACGCCTAAAGCTTTTAACTAATTTCTGGTCATTTGGGCAACATCTCTATTACTGATATTTCTGAGTGCAGTGGTTTCAAATTAGCAAAAATGTCTGCTTTACCGTTCAAAAGGAGTACCTCAGTATCTACCTCTCCTTTTCAGATTGTTCATACCGATCTTTGGGGCCCATCCACGGTTGCAACTAAAGGTGGTTCTGTCTACTATGTCTCCTTTGTTGATGACTACAGTAGGTACTCATGAGTTTACTTGATTACGCACAAGTCTGAGTTCTTTCAAATCTATCGTACCTTCTATGCTATGGTTCAAACCCAATTCACCACCACTATTAAAATTCTACGTTCAGATTTAGGTGGAGAATATTCTCTCTTCGAGTTGACTACATTTTTAGATTCTCATTGGACTATTCATCAATCATCTTGCACTGACACTCCCGCCCAGAATGGTAGAGCTGAAAGAAAACATCGTTATATTCTTGATACTGCTCGATCTCTACTATTGTCATATTCTGTCCCGTTTGTTTTCTGGGGAGAAGCTGTCCTCACTACAGCATATCTTCTAAATCGGATGCCCACTCCTCTTCTTTCTGGTAGTTCCCCTTATAAGCAACTCTATGGTCAGACTCCTAACTACTCCCTCCTCCGAGTATTTGGGTTTACTTGTTTTGTCCTTCTTCCTAAGAAAGACCGCACCAAACTCAGTGCTCGGTGTGCCTTGTGTTTTTTTTGGGATATGACATTACGCAAAAAGGCTACCGATGTTATGATCCTGTGACCAAAAAGTTGTATGTATCTCGGCATGTCATATTTTTTGAGCGTCTCCCATACTTCACTCTCCCTCCCAAAACTGCACCCGTTGCCAAAGATGATTTAATTCGTATTGATCCGTTTCCTGTGGAGGTGCCCATTACATAATATACATCTACTCTTGAGGTATCTGATATTTCTACAGCTCCCCCAGCCTCTTCATATTCTACTTCGATCACCCCTTTCCCTCAAGTCTATACCCGTCGTTCGATCTCTCAACCTGCTCCTCAATCAGTTTCAGAGGATCTAGATCCACTTGTTCCCCGATATCCTGCTCGTGAAAACCGCCACCCTCCGGTAAGATATGGCTTTACTAATACTTGCTTTTTGTCCCCCTATCAATCTTTTTTTTCTAGGATCCACACTTATTCTGAGCCTAGATCCTATAAAGAAGCTTGTAATGATCCCAATTGGGTGGCTGCCATGCAAGATGAGCTCACTGCTCTTGCTCAGAATCAGACTTGGGAAATGGTTCCACTACCCGCTGGTAAGAATCTTATTGGTTGCAAATGGATCTACAAGATCAAGACTCACTCCGATTGTTCTTTAGAGCGGTATAAAACCCGATTAGTTGCTAAAGGGTTTCTCAAGAATATGGAATTAATTATGAAGAGACATTTGCTCCTGTTGCCAAAATGACCACTGTTCGCGTCTTAATCTCTGTTGCTGCTGTGAACCAGTGGCCCCTTTATCAGTTGGATGTCAAGAATGCTTTTCCCAATGGGTATCTCTCTGAAGAAGTGTATATAAGACCTCCTCCTGGCATCTCTCATCCCTCTGGTGTTGTTTGCCGCTTGCGCCATGCTCTCTATGGTTTGAAACAGTCCCCTCGTGCTTGGTATGCGAGATTTCAGGATACTGCTCTCCGGATTGGCTTTCTGCCCAGTATGCACGATTCTGCTCTTTTTCTTCGTCGCACGTCTCGTGGCCTGGTTCTTCTCTTATTATATGTCGACGACATGATCATTACTGGTTCTGACTCCATTGCTATTAGTGACGTGAAACATCAACTCTTTCAGGAATTTGAGATGAAAGACTTGGGCCCTCTTCAGTATTTTCTTGGTATTGAAGTCGCTTCCTCTCCTAAGGGGTATCTTCTGGTCCAGTCTAAGTATGTTGCTGATATTCTTCAACGCGCTCGTCTCAGTGATACGAAAATAGTTGATACTCCCCTTGAGCTTCATGCCAAGTTTTCTGCTTCTGATGGTGTTCCTCTTGAGGATCCTACTGAATACTGTGAATTGGTGGGTTGCTTAGTTTATCTCACTGTCACTCGGCCGGATATTGCCTATGCTGTTCACATTGTTAGTCAATTTGTCTCTGCACCTCGGACTACTCATTGGGCTGCTTTGTTACGTATTCTTCGTTATCTTTGTGGTACTATTCAGCAATGCCTTCTACTTTCTTCAACATCAAGTTTGACTCTTCATGCTTATGCGGATACTGATTGGGCCGGAGATATTAGTGACCGCAAATCAACATCCGATCTTTGTGTTTTTTTGGGCGATTCTCTTGTCTCCTGGAAAAGCAAAAAGCAATCTGTTGTTGCTCGCTCTACCACTGAAGCCGAATATCGTGCCATGGCTCATGCTACGTCTGAAATTGTGTGGCTTCGCTGGCTTATATCTGATATGGACATCTCTGTTACATCACCCACGCCTCTTTATTGTGACAACAAAAGTGCTATTCAGATAGCACACAACTCAGTCTTCCATGAACGCACTAAACATATTGAAATTGATTGCCACTTCATTCGCCAACATCTTTAATCCGGCATCATTACTTTACCCTTTGTCTCTTCTACACTGTAGTTGGCCGACTTCTTCACAAAGACCCACACTGTTGCTCGTTTCCGCTTTCTCGTTGGCAAACTCTCGATGCTCTCTGCTGTCGCATCCTGAGTTTGAGGGGGGATGTGAAAGTATATTTATGTAAATATCATTAGGATTTTAATTGAGCTTTGATTAGGATTTGATTGGCTTTGATTAGGATTTGTTTAGCATAAATTTAGGGATTTGACTTATTTTGTTTCCTTTTTTTGGCCCAAGTTTTGGCTATATATTTTCCTCTTTGTACTCTTTGTAAATTCATTCAGAATAATTACAATATCAGTTTCATATTATTCTTTTAGTTTCTAACAACATCATAGTGACAAACTTCCACATTCTCAAGTTAGCTACCCAAACCGTTGTTTAGTTCAGATGTTTTTCTAGACAATCAGCTTTGTTTGCCAATTGCTACAAAACTGGATTGAATGATAAATTGTGATTTTGGGTGTTATATGAATGCATTTTAATGGTTCTTACGTGTATCCAAGACGTCTTGAATATATGGTTGGGTAGAGAGAGAGACATCCCCCATGGTTGCTGTGTCTTCTCTAATGCCAATCAACTAAGTTCTCAGATTTACAACACCGATTCAAGTATAAAAGTTATTTGATATTGTAATAATGCTTTTGTGTGCTCATCTAAATTCGTTAGAAAATGGTGGTTGGACGATCACCCATTAGGTCACTTCAATTTTCTCTGAGCATATCCTGTATCTTTTCCCGTGTTGGTTTATGCACCAATCCTGTTATGTCAGCACCTGTTTTTTCTTTTTCAGGCAATGGAGATGTTACACAATACTCGTGATGCCATTCCTCTTGTGTTCCTTATAACTGATGGTGCTGTTGAGGATGAGAGACAAATCTGTGAAGTTATGAAAAGTCATTTAACAAATCGAAGATTAATATGTCCACGTGTTCACACTTTTGGAATAGGTATTGATCTAGGTTTTAAGTTTCAACTTTTACATTCTTCTGAAGTTTTAATTCATAAGTTAGTTGAAGTAATTGTTCCTGGGGACATAAAAATAGTTTTTGCATGATTGTGGTACTCTGCTTTATAATTTTGTTATTCTTGTAATCTTGAACCGGGGCACTTGGCCCAACGGTTGTGCATTGCAAATAAGTGCATTGCGATTTTGGGTTCAACTCTTATAGAGAGGATGTTGAAACCCTTGTTAGGTTGGGTAAGGTTTGGGTTTCTTCTAACATATGACACACACCAAAAAAATCTTGGGAATATCATTGCCTAATTGTGGTGGTACTGCCTCTAAGTTGCTAAGATTGAGCTGCGCAGTTAACATTCATACCATTGTTATTCGGAGGCAGATGGAAAAGGCTTTCTGAAATATTATTCTTTGCATTGTAAATGTATCTTTATTTTTCTTCTACTTGGGAAAGAGAGAGGGGGTTCAAATCTTAGGAAGAGCATTATGAGACAGTTCACATATTGTTCGGGAGCCAGGCCCCAATGCAGGGGTTTAGGTCAACACTCATACGGTATCCAGTTTTGTCGATCTTGCACTTAACTTGTGACATACAATTTTCCAGGTACATTTTGTAATCATTACTTCTTGAAAATGCTTGCAATAATTGGGAGGGGCCATCACGATGCTGCGTATGATGCAGGTATTTTTTTATCCTTACCTGACAGCCACGGCTGCCACTGGGACTGTCTTAGTTTTTCTTTGGCAGCTAGGACTTCTAATAATATCACTATTTTTCTAGTTAGTAACTTGCTATGGAAATGGGCAGTATAAGATTTTTTTTTTGCTAAAGCATCATGATTTCATAGACAATCCTTGTGTATGGTCAGACTCAATTGAAGTTCGAATGAAGGCACTCTTCGATAGAGCTTCATCAACTGTTCTTGCAAATATAGACATTGACACTATGGATAATATGGATGAGATTGAGGTATTGTTGCTCTGAGTCTTTCTTCTTCCTTTGCATTTTATTGAACATTCTAAAACATGATTGCAATCACTTGTCAGATTTGCAGCAAGATTTTCACTTGCTTATAAGTATTAGTTCATCCTATTTTGCACTCATCTGCATTGGGAAAGATTTGGTCTCTCCATCCTGTAGTTCTTTTTCACCATGGCAACGCACTTTTCAATCCATCCATCAAACGGAACATTAATTTCCTCATTTTTCTCAAATTCATAGTATTAGATGCATGGATTCTCAGCCAAAAAATGAATAACAATGTAAAATCACAAGGACGTATCATTAGTTTTCAAAATGACATCCATTGAGTAAGCTGATGAGCATGAGGCAAGCAAATGAAATAATAACATTGTTTACATGTGCTATGTAGCTACCCTATTTTTCATGGCGCTGTTTCATCTCTACCTACATCTTTTAAGTAATAATAACTATAAGGTTTTTCCTTTGTTTAATTTTATCATCATCTCATGCCATGCTGGTTTATTCTTTACTCTTTTTATAACATATTCTGTTTTGATGATTGTATCTAGCTTGCTAAAATTTGGTGTCTGATTTAACAAGAATTTCAACAATCCTCGTGATAGGTGTATCCATCTCATATTCCGGACCTTTTGTCTGAAAGCCCATTGATTGTATCAGGCCGATATCAGGGAGTTTTTCCTGAAACTCTTAAAGCTACAGGGATCCTTGCAGATTCAAGCAAATTTGTTGTAGACCTGAAAGTACAAAATGCAAAGGACATACCTCTTGACAAGGTAAGGTGCTGACAGATGAGGTTCTACAAATGTTTTTTGGGTGAATCACGTACACCGTCTCATTGTGCCATTTTTTTTTGTTAATGATGGTTGCTCTGTGTAACAGATACTTGCAAAGCAAGAAGTTGATCTACTCACTGCTCAGGCATGGTTCTCAGATAATAGAGAGCTAGAGGAGAAGGTTTGTTTGTTAGGATAATTTTTTTGGTTTTGATTCACAAGGCTTTTACCGATTGAATTTAAATTGTCGACATCCCAAAGAGCCAAATAGAGTCGGGAGTTATAGGAATTGCAACAGCTTTTTGGAAAGTTTAGGCCTTGTTTGGAATTGCTTCCGTTTTCTGTTTTTTATTTTCGTTTTTTGTTTTTTTAAAAATTAGAAAGTAAAAATTTGTTTGGTTATTTACTTTCACTTTCAAATTATTATACACCGACCTTCAAATTCGTTTTTTGTCGATTCTACATAAATTATATTTCAAGTCATCCGTGTTTTGTTTTCTGTTTTCAAAAAAAAAAAAAAAAAGTAGAAAAAATGAGTTTTCTGTTTTCTATTTTCTGTTTTCAAAAAAGAGAACAAAAAACAAAAAATAGAAGCGATTCCAAACATAGCCTCAATATCTGGAGGAGAGTCTGTGAGTTATGGCGATACACATTGTGAAAGTGTGTAACTTGCCAACTACGGGAGGGAGATGTACAAGCAGAAAATTTCCTTCCATTGGTTTTTGATGGCCGCACTACAATTTTTTTAGGTGGAATACCCACTAAATTGGATTCCAACCATTCAAGTGGTGGTACTGTTTTGCATGGATGAAATGGTTTATCTGTTCTATATTATAAAGGGAGAACGTACTTTTGACTCACATCAAAAGTGAAGTTCTATGGATTTTTTCCTTTCCAAAAATACCCCTTAAAATATTCTAAATCTATATTATTGGAAGGGCAAAATAGTAAACTAACATAAAAAACTACCAATCATAATCATTCTTCCATTATTTTGGGATTCAATTCCAAAAATATCCTTTAAACATTATCTTACTAGCGATAGCCCATGCCGATGGCACTTGATCCGTGTCAATGTGCTCTCAGTACTTGATTTATGCTTATGTGTTCTTGGTACTTAACCCGTGTTATGCACGAAATTTTGGAAATATATATTATAAAAAAATAATATATATTTTCAAA